>JAIPRL010002777.1:0-54651 GCA_025469235.1 Pemphigus obesinymphae | reverse complement strand
TCCGGGTACGGGTTTAAAAAACGTGTTTCACTTTTTCCGGGTTACGAGTTTCGGCTTTAACACGGTTTTAATATTTTGCGGGTTACACGGGTTCTCACCCCGGGTTCAAACCCGTTTTGACTCCCTGGTTTATTTAATAAATTTAAGTTAAAATAAGTATAATAATCATAACTTATTAAAGTAATGTTATTTTTTTTTCTTTTAGGGGGCTGCTCTTTGCGGACGAGTTTTACAGACTAAAAATACTTATTTTTTGTCCATCGTAGCGATTAGTTGAATAGTCCTATTACGGATTTAAATTTGTTAACCACTTTACTTTTAACTGCCTTTTTTACTTTTGTAATATATTTTTTTATTTATTCCTTAAGGAATAAACACTTCACACTACCATTTTTTTGGTCAAAAACTAATAATTATAATTCCAACAGTCCAGCACGATGCGTACTCTGATAATAATTTTGAAAACGTATATAGATTTTTAATTACTTACTCGAGGGAATGATCAAGCTATTTTTTATTTTCATATTATATACTATAATTAAATCATTTAAAGTTTCCAAAATTACCAAAATTTTGAACATAAATATCTAATTAAATAATAACATTTTTTTAAAAGAGTTTCATTCTCTCATAAATGTTATATATGTAACAAAAAAAAAAGTGTATAATTCAAAGTGTATAAAGCGGTATTGTATATATTGACTAGACATTTTATAAAATGCCGTAAACCGCTAGGCAAAGTGTATATTTCATACTATAACTAGACATTATATAAAATGACTATTACGTCTTAATCAATGTGTTATCGCAACTCAAACAGGAATACCCTGTGCAGATAAAAGTAATTGATGTCGTATCGATAAGAAGTGTCGACATTATTTCATATTATATCAGTATTATGTGTTAGTCTGGGTCACGATTTAAGATAATATCTTAAATCGTGGTCTGTGTCAATACGCTTGTGTACGTTGTGATTATTATTGTAGTTTATGTGATAAAATATGGAGCGATTTAATGATGAATTAAGAAAAATACCCAAAAATTGTAGTAAAAATAGTATATTTTTAACCAGCGAAAAATATAAAAATATAATTAATGAACTTTTGAAATTGAAGAAATCGGAAGACAAAAAAAGTCTAAAGGATTACTGGCTATTAAAAAGTAAATACATATATTAAATATAAATTTACCATTTACTGGTAATTTTCATATGATCTTATAATACATTTTATGCAAGATCGTAATTTACAGTATGCAAAACAAATCTTCTTCGTTTAGATGAGATTCCACTTGAAAAAGAAATGGCATTGCGATCAATTGCGACTAAGCAGTCAACAGGAAGTGGGCAGGGATTTCTTAAGTGCTTATGCAGAATAAAATGCAAAAATAAAAAATGTATCTGTTTAAAAAATAATCATTATTACTTTGCCTAAAATTGTAAGGTATTCTATAAAATGACTAGACATTATATAAAATGACTTAATTTTACGCTTTGACTGCAACATAATATTTATATATATATAATCAAGAAATTCGCCAGCGTAAACCGGTTTGCTTTACCGATCCCGATTACTGATTCCGATTAATGATTGTGGTTCAGTGTATAAATACACCGGTTTAGTTGGAAATTCGGTGCATTAATCGGTTTACCCCCTCCATAATTCTTATTATCAGTTATCACATAACATTGATTCTGCTTATCACATTATTGACGGTTCGATTTAAAATTTCTTGTAAATAAAAATAAAAATAAATAACATTAAAATTGTTAGGGTAAAAGATTTTATTCTTAATAAAAATCGTTTTGTCAGTGATATCATTAATAATACAGTACAATCGATTTCTATTCGAAAAAGTAAGTAGGTTTAAGAATACGTTTTAGTAAATTAAATGTTTTATAAAAATTGCCAACTCAAAGCATACCTAACTCCTAAGACATTTTTCAGTTAGACGTATTTATTCATCCACTGAATTCTGATTGTGTTGACGATGATCAAGTTGAAGATGATTTGATTATTTTTAGTGGAAAAAAAAACTAAAATATATACCTATATTAATTAAATCCTGATTATTATAAATGTAAAAAATGTTTAATGCAAAAATTGATAACATTAAGTGATAACAGATAATTAGGGGAAAATCAGGTTTGTGGTGGGGACAGATCGGGATCGGTATTTTTCGACCACCTCGCTACAGCGCGAGCGGTCGAAAAAAAGTAAATCGGTGTCTCAATTTTTAACCGGTTTAGTCTATCGAATTTCTTAAAAGTACACCGGTTTACTTTTTAAGGGGAAATCTAAACCGGTTTAGTCTAGTGAATTTCTGATTATGTATATCAGATAGGTGACATATGCCACCCCCCTATCATTCCACATATCCCCCCTGGTGGGGGTAATGGCTTCCCGTATACTTTTGATACGGGTTACTAAAGAAAACGACCCTCATAAAGTTAGCAGCACAACTATAACAGACACCTATTAAATGTATCCAACAAATATGTTGGTAGTTTGTTGGATATTGTTGGAGTACTTCCGAAATTTGTTGGACATTATTTTCCCCACTAGAGCTTTTTTTAAGTTTTGTGCTGCTAATCTTACACTAACAGCACAACATTTTGTAAGAGTATTTTTTCTTGATAAAACTTATAGAACTAAATTTGTTGGACATTGTTGGAGCACTCCGGAAATTTGTTGACATTATTTTCCCTGCTAGAGCATTTTTAAATTTTGTGCTGCTAAATTTACACCAACAGTACATTTTTTCAGAGTGGTTATTTTTGATAAAACTTATAGAAATTGCGTAAGGGAAAAGGTACCTTATTGCCTATAAATTTAAAATGTATTTAATTAATCACACAAAAATTAAAATATGCAAAAGTTGGTAAAAACTGTATAAAAACAGTATACAGTTAATATGATTTTATCCGTATGGCGATACAAAATGAAAACCTCCTTGAAATTAATTTAAATATTATATAAACGTAACATACTATATACACATTTAATCATACAATACATAAATACATAATTATATAGTTCGCTCAATAATTCGCAAAAAATTAGATGTTTAATTATTTTGAAACAAAAATACCATAAATAAAATAACCACATCATAAATACAAATAATTTTTTTATTATATATATAGAACTTAATATTCATTATACATTTTTAATATTCATATACAAGGTTTTTTATACTGAAATCAAACTAATAAGCGATACCATATACCTAATAATAATAGCTTCGTTAACCGTTATTTGATATCTTGAACATTTAAGAGTTACCATTATTACTTTTGCTTTTGATGTAGAAATTATGTTTCTACGATAATAATATTTATTTCACTGTGAACATAGGACCAAATCATATTTTTATATATTATAAAAATACAGGATGTCGTACGAACGATTTTTAAGAGGACGCCGCGCCCGCTACACCGAAAATTTTTCAATGAAAAACTAGCATTAGCATTTTAAATTTTCATCAACTTAAAAACACAGTAGAAATACAAGTTTAAAAATAAATTATAGAACCTTTTAATATTAAAACCATTGTGTATATTTTTATTTTACAGATTGATTTTCAACCATCGCCTTTCCTTTTTTAAAAATTTGTCTATTTTTTATATAATTTAAAACGATGGACGCAACAGTGGACACTTGCACATTCGACATCGTGGTGTGAAAATCAAATAGGAAATGATAGCGTGCGGAGCGTTTCAGCGAATGCGCTGCAATGTGCGTTGTGTTTGACTACCGACACACTTGAATGCCATCAACGCACGCGAACACGTTACATTACGCGGTGAATGTGCAAGTGTGTCGCCGGTTTTATACAAATACAAAATCGTACAAAGAAAGTGGAATAAATTGCCATTATTGGGTTAATGTGTTAAATGTGTTAATAACTATGTGGGTGTGTAGGCCCCAATTGTGTTACGAAATTAAAAATTACTAAATATTTGTTGAAAAAATATTAAAATATTGGGTATAAAAATTGAAAAAGTAAAAAAATCGATTAAAAATCAATTTAATGATAAATTTAAATCGGTTTTCCAAATTAAAATCTGACTATACGATAAATCGCTACGATACATCTATCGCGATGGATAAAAACAGTGACACTTTTGAGTAGAGGCTCATTTAAATTTTTCTTAGAGTAGGGCAAAGTTTTTTGATCGGTCCGATTCGTGAAATCGAAAATAAAAATACTTCTGTTCAAAACGTAAATAATCAAAAAAAAAAAAAAAAGGTCTTCTATTTTTTTTTCAAACTATTACAAAAATATAGTGATCGCCATTGTCGATTGTCAATATTCATCTAAAGCGACAACTGGCCCATTCACTTCTAAATGTCACCGGTTCAATTGAACCAGGTGCCATTGGATCGGCCCACATAAAACATAGGGTGGGTCAAATGCCCCATCTTGCCCCCCCCCCAAATGACCCAATTTAGAAAATATTCATGAAAATATGCGCGTACGTTATCGGTGTGCACAATGCTGGTAATGTTACGGTAATGTATACGGTTTTTGGGTAGTGTGGGTTTATACACACTAATACCTGTATGTGTAATTTACACACACATACGATTTTTAAAATAATTTGGTAAAAATGACCTATACTCGACCTCTCAAAATTAGCCCATATTACACATGTTTTTTTAAGTGGTTTTGTATAAGCTATTTTTTTTATAAAATTTCAAGAAAAATGAAAATTCAACAATTTAATAATATTTAATTATATTTTAAAAGTATATATACTTTAGGTATGTATCTACCTATAGGTATCTAATTTAAAAATAGTCTTATGTAAATATTACATTTCATTTTTGTGTAATCATTTATTTACGCATTTTTTATTTTTATCAACTTGAAAATATTGTAGGAAGATGAAATAAAAAGCAAATTATAGCTAATATTAATAACAACATTAGCTAGCGCCTTATCTTACTATTTTTTGATATAGTGATTTTTTTTTTTGGTTATTTAAAAATTCAAAATACTTAATTTTTAACAACTCATAAAATGTGTAAAAATGTACATATTAAAAATCGGTTAGACAGGGCACTAGATATAATGTTGTTAGCTAGATATCGTTTATTTTTCGTTTCGTATTTTTGACATTAATATGTTTGTAATTTAATAAAATTGAGAAATGCTAATGTGAGTTTTTCATTAAAAATTTGTTGGTGTGGCGTTCTCTTAATAGTTTTCAATAAATCTGTGAAAAATAAATTTATGAACGAAAGACAAACAAATGCAGTTTTCATAATCATACTAATTTTGTTCGGAAAATCATTGTACGAAGGAAACTGTTTTGCAAATGAAATCCATTCGTATTCCGGCCGGGACTGTTGTGTAAATATATACTTTAATTGTGTGCTAAATGTTGGCATAAAAAATATTAATATCTTTTAATGGGCGGGCATGTTTGCCTTTACTCTTAAATTAAAATTTGCCTACCCTAGTAATGTAGTCTAATAATAATTTTAGTGTATTATATATAGTAAACAGTAATTTATTTGTTAAAAATGTTTTTGAAATGTATTTAAATATAATTTATAATCAATAATTTAAACATAAATACTTAAACAAGTGTTTCGAATACTTTTAAACACTTACCGACCGATCATCAATTTGTCTCCCCCTAGACATCATTTTAATGAATAAAATTTAAGGTTTATGAAATTATAATAGTGTACGTTTTTTAAGTTATTTATATATAAATAATATATAAATTATTATATATATATATATATATATATATATGTATAAATGAAGTTCCTATATAGGACTAAATTTTTTGAAAACTGTTTGTTTGCCCTCCGAGATTTTTTTTGTGGTCACCTATGTATATTGTATACAAATATAAGTATCTATATTAAGCTGCAGGTCTTAAAAATAATGTTTGGCCTACATTTATTTTTATTTTTAGAATTAAATTATACAAAAAAAGTATTTTAAACAATTTTTATTAAAATTATTTGAAAAATGTAATATCTGCATATTCTATAATAGTATATTATTATCAATAACACGAGTAACACTGTATTCAAAATTTGTGATTGAATAAATGATAATTATTATTGAAATTGTATACACAATATTTTTATACGGTAAGTTTGCAACATAACTTCTGCAAGTTATTTTTGAAATAATTAAACAATTAAAAAACGTATCTAGGCACCATAATAAATTTAATATGTATACCGTATTTATAATCAATGATGAAAATATATTAAATATGTACATAGGTAATAGTATGCTTTTAAAAATGGCAAAACACCAATGAAAACAATAATTGTAATTAATGTGTATTATTATTTATTACTATTTATACCTATATATGTGTAACTAATTAGAAAAAATTTAATAAATCATTTTTAAATACAAAAAAAAGATCATATTTTAAAATAAATGAATGTTTTAATTTGAATATTAACGTGACTGGTTTTAGAACGGTATAGTTGGTTTTCACATTATTGTGTTTATCCGTGTTGTTTACGAGTTTTAATTGTATCAAAAAGGCGGAGTTGTAGTCCGACATGTCGTACATCAAATTAAAAGGATTCGACCATACATGTGTAGAAAACAAACCACGCGTTTATCCTAGTGGTGTTATCCCGAAAAAAATTCTCACAGGAATAAAAATGATTATATTTTTGAATTACTTTTTTTTATATACCTATATACATATAAGAAAACTTGACGGTTTCTTTTATATTGTACCCCCTATCATATATATATTAATATATAAGTATTTATGTATGTACCTACCTTGCATACATAATTTTTTATGTATAAAGCGTTTTATAATTTAAAATAATCATGTTTTAGGGTTTATAATCGAATTTGTATTACTAGAATAATGTTTGAAACCTTTCAGATATTTCTTAATTTTTTAATGTTATTTTCGTTTTATATTTTTCGGTATCAATTACATTAAAAAAAAAGTTTATTCTTATTTAAATGTTTATCCTTATTTTAACACTTTAACATGTTCGTTTAGTGTTTAAAATTTAAAATTTAAATAACAATATGGAATTATATTCTTTAAAAAATACGTAGAATTTATAGTTTATTCATTTAATATAACAAATATGCCCAATTGATATAATGACTAAAGATATTGGACCAAATTTGTTTAATAGTTTATAAATTTCCAATAATTTATCTATATAACTACCAATAATTATTGAATTATTGGCCACTTTTTCTAATACATTTGAGACGTTAAATACCAAAATATTTATTAGTGTGCAACTTCATTTTTTTTAAGATTAATTAAAATTAATAATTTAATAATAATAATTAATAAATTATTAAATAAGTCAATAATATTTAAAATTTTAATGAAATTACTGTTTCTATTTGACAAATTCGAATAAAAGCTTTTAAATTTTAATAACTTTTGTTAATAATATTATTTTTTACTTGGAATAAATAATCGTTGTACAACTAAAATTATTAATTCAAAACGTAGGAAATTAAAGTCGATTAACGATTATGTAAATGAAATATTAATATTTTGGTACCATTTTGTATTACTTAACCAAACGAACCTGTAACTAATCAAAAACTATTGGTATTTTTAAATTGAGTATAATATTATGAAATTATATACATACTCAATTTAATTTATAAATGTTTTAGATTATGAGCAGAGTGAGAGAGCTAATGGTTTTACAATTATGTTTATTTTTTTTACATTTTTCTGTAAACAGATTTAAGACCAAAATACTTAATCCAATCGGTAAACGTGACCTTACATGTACTTATGATCTATGAAAAGTAGTGAGTGTAATTATAACAAATTAATAACTAATATATCGAAGTTAAGTTTAGTATCGAACTATGTGACTAGTTCGTAAAGAAAATTACAACCTTTCGAGCATTAAAATAAAATTGTGTTTTAAAATCTGATTATACCTACAACATACATAACCTCTAAGGCTCTATTAGAAAAAAATGCGTCTATTTGTATCAAACATTGTATTTTTGTATAATTGCCTATACGAATGATATATTATGTACGAAATTATACAATATTTGTAACATATATTTATATTAGGTATGTTTGTATGTTAGTTACATTTATACTACAATGCATTGGGAACAATTTTTTTTAAATCAGTTTTAAATTGTGTATTTTTTGAATAATTATATATATTAATTATAATATAATATGTTAATTAATTATGTATATTTTAAATAAAATTACAATTATTTTGCTAAAAAATCTTGTTTTTGAGGTGGTTAAATTTATAATAATAAATGTGTGATAGTGATAAATGGCCGAGATGTATATATTTATGTTGGCCCCAATAAATACCAACGATTTTCATATTTTGACGGAAACAAAAATAATGTATAATTTGACCAAAACGATAAATGCCTGTCATAATAATTCATAATGCCATTAACGGATTATACGCCGTCAGGCGTCAGTGATTGCAATTGGACATATTTTGTTTACCACTCGATTGTAGAATTATTATTATTCAATAATATATACGTATAGTTTGTATAACAAGATTTGATATGATAACTATTTTATGCGACTTTGAAAAATATATATTTTATATTTTTTAGATTATATGAACTACCTACGATATACAGGGTGATTGTTTTATCATGGGCCAGGCTATATTTCCAGAAGTATAAATAAATTTTGTGAAATTTTTTTTACAGAGTTATTTGTATATTTCATTCTATATTTTTATATTATACATTTTTTATCCCTCTCCCTTTATATGTTAAAACTAAGTCAACTTTCAATTTTAAAACGGTGACCTATGACTTAAATTATGAATTCTTAAAAAATATATTTTTATAAGAATTTTCATGTTTTGGTTTTTTAAATCCGATAAATATTACCCAAGTAACAAGCACTTAAATTTAAGACGTAGCAAAACTATTTTCAGTGTAAAACTGTAGGTATGCAAATTCTAGCAAATTAATTGAAAAATATCTGTGAAGGTTTGAACTTTCGAAAATAAGATGGAGAGGGGCAACTTCATAGCCATTACGTAGTAGAGTAGAGAAGTACTGTAATAGTACGTAATAGATATTAATAACGGTTCCACTCTACCGTATCTTAAATTCGAATGTTTGTTCTTGGGTAATATTCATAGGATTTAAAAATCAAAACGTTAAAATTCTTATAAAAATATATTCTTTAAGAATTTATAACTTAAATTATAGGTTGCTATTTGAAAATTGAAAATTGATATAGTTGCAACAAATAAGAGAGGGGATAAAAATTAAAAAATAGAAAAAAATAAAGAATTGAGTACTTATTATACTAATTCCATAAAAATTATACATCCCAAGATATAGCCCAGCCAATGATAAAAAAAAATCACCATGTAATGATTTATTAGTAGGTACTAAAATAGTTTTTTTTTGGGGAATTATTGAATATAAATATTATAAATGAATTTCTCTTCGTATACCTATTACCTAGTATAGGTGTTTATAAAAATTAATTTTTAACGGAAATTAGATTTATATTGAGATTTTTACGTCTTGTTTGTGTTACCTTAAAATATAAAATGTTTGTAGATTGAAGGGAGAACTATTTTTGATTAAAATAAAATAATTTTTACGCCGAAAAAGAAAATGAAAAATAAATTGAAATTTTTAATGAAAATGTGAACGAGAATGTTAACCTACTTCTTGGAATTCAGCTTACGTTTTTTTTTATAATTTCCCAAACAAACAATGCACGGAAATATAAAGTCTATACAGCTGTAGATAAACGAGATAGTTGAAACTATAGTTTATCACTATATATTCGTCGAACTGCAGATTATATATAATATTTCGAATTTTTTAAAAATATAGGTATTATATTCAATATTCATGAAAATAAAATGAAACAGTTGATAATTTGAAATATTTTCTAATCAAAAATATATTTTTCGAGAAAATGATTCATACTTATAATATTTTGTATGGAAAGTAATTATCGAACCGCATATGTTTGTTGAAAAGTAAATTATTAAAATATTTTATTTTATTACAAATATATTGGAGATTGTCATTACTAATCATCACGAATACATAATTATAGATATTAAAATGACTAAAAGTATTTATTAAAATATTATATTTAAAATAAAAATCAAAAATGCATCTTGTAATATATCTATATTTATTTAGTTTAGATATTACATTTTGGCGGAACTCTATTATAGCTATATATATATATATAGTACCTATTTGATTTAAAATATTTAGTTTCCAATAATTCGTAGTTCTAATCATAGGGTATTGACGAAGTTTTTTAATATTAAAAATTATTCATTCCTCATGGTAAATATTCTATTTGTTAAAACAATTCAATGTAAAAAAGTCCGCTATGTAAAATATTTGTTTCTTAATCGGAGAGATTTTATATAAATATAATTTTTTAAAACAAATAGAAAATCAAAAATTACGCAATAATATTATTTAAATAATAATTTTTGATTCACCACTAGTTGCAGTAATAACTCATAAAAACTAAATGTTAATAATCATTTTCGAGTAAAAATATGTTAAACATGGCAGTTCGAAAATTGATATTCTTAAATTATTTAGAAAGAATGGAATTCAGAAGTGAAAATATTATTTTCAAAGTATGCAACAGGTCAACTTGAACCGTTTAATATATTTTTGCACACTGCACGTTTTATTATAGTTCTTATTTTAGTTTTTCCTATTGTATCGTTGAGTATAATAATAATAATAATAATAATAATAATATGTTAATAATGATTAAGGAAAATTTTGATACGCCTTAAAAAATATTACTCTGGAAGAAAAAGTTGTATATAATCTAGTCTTTTTGTAAAGAGCCCTTTAAACTATTTACCGCCCAACTGTTTTTCACATAATATCCTGTATAGGCTCCAAAAATTTGATATATTTAAATATTTTTATGTACCCTATAAATTGCAGAAAAGTGTATAAAACTGAACCTTGAATATAGCGTTAGGGACTTACAAAGATAATATACTGGAAACAAATAAATAATGAAAACAAAATAATTAAAATTGGTTATTAATAATAATTATTTATGATTTTTACTTGTTATCATTAGGTTTATGAATTTAATGAAGTTGAAACCTTAAACAGTGAATTTAAAATCTAAATAAATACAGTTTATATACACATTAAACCCCGGAAATAAACTAAAAAAATCCATTTCAAATGACCAATAATATAATCCTAAAAAGTAAAATATGCACTAAAATCAAAAATTTTAAAATTGTAATTAAAGTTTTAAATTTTTTACTAAACTTATGGTTATTGTTTATTAATAATTATGATACATTCAGTTAAATAGTAAGAAATAGCATACAAATAACAAAAATTAATAATGTAGGTACCAGGGGGGCTATTTTTTATTCATAACTAATACTTATAATTAATAAGAAAATATTAAGGAAAAATACACTTGTAATATTGATTTACTGTATTTCAACGATATATCAGAAATTCTAAATGAAAATGGAAGATAATATGTAAATAAGTATTACAGATATTTAACTCAAATATAATGGAACAAAAATATCATTCACAAATTACGTTAGGTAATTAAAGTACAGAAAATCTAATAACTACATTAATAATTTTGAGAAAAGAACAATTTATCTAGAAAATAATACAAATAGATACACAAGAAATTGTATCTACTTCATAAAATGATCCCCTTATATGAATGTGAATAATGTAACATACATTTTACAGTAAACTTCTAATCACAAACACACTATGTGACAAGTATAGGAAAGTGAAATTTCATCTATGAACAACACCAATGAAATTATATTTACGGTGAAAATATTTACAATATAACCATAACAATAAATTGTTGTAATAGATAACTACATACCAATAATTCATTGAAATTTTAATGACGGAAAACATTTCAGAAAAGAAATATATGCACGATGTTGACTATAGGATTTTTTCCAAATTTATTTACACAAAAATAAAATTATCATCAAAATTCGAAAATAAGTACCTACAGTATAAAAAATACAAATAAATATAAGCAGAGTTATTCGTTAATGAAATAAATTGTGGTTTGAATTGAGCATGTATTAAATGAGATTTAGTTGTACAAATATTGAAATACATACACAATTTTTAATGGAGATAGTGATTCCTAGGGCCCGAATGTTGATGCCCTAAAAAACCTATAAAAATGCCCTAAAAAATGCATTTATGACCCGAAAAACTCAAAAAATGTCCTAAAAACTTAAAAATACCCTTGTAAAATTTAATTAACTAAAAACATAAAAAAAAAATCTTTAAAATTGTTTAAATTATTTAAATTTTTTATTTTTTTAGTTATTATTTTATTAATTACAATTAATATACATGTATATTAAATAACTAAAATACATATATATTCAAGTTTGAATTTGAAAATTGGTTTTATGTAAAAATAAAATTTTATAATTATAATAATAGTAAACTCGTGAATTTACTGACGATTATTGAAAAATAGTTAAAAAATGACCTTAAAATGACCAAAAATAATGCCCTAAAAAAATACAAAAAATCCAAAATAAAAATTAGTTATTTAGATTCGTATGTTATTGAATCATATTTTTAGCAAGGAAAGCATCACCTAAAACGTTTAAAAAAAAAAATGCAAAAGTTATCAACATCTGGGTCCTAGTGATATCACTAATTTTAATAAGAAACGCCATATTTATATACTCAATATTCTTATATTAGTTAAGTTCATATATATATATATATTTTTCAACGCAAAGGAGGGACGTATCACGTAGGTGCATACAATATACTAAAATGTAACTAAAACTTTTTTCAATAATATGTTATTATTATATAAATTAATACTTAATTAAGTCGGACAGACCTATAGATGGACGGACATAATGGCGGGATATCAGGTGTCTAAATTTATGTTTTAGAAACCTAAACATAAGTTTCACCCAAAATAGATAAGAATACCATTTTGGTTTATTTTTTATCAATTCATTTATTTATTGATATTGGGGGTCGACTGAGGTCGAGTGGTCAAAATTCGTATTTCGGCGTACGAGGTTCCCGGTTTGACTCCCAGGTAATAAATTAGGTAGCCAACGAGATTTTTCTCACACATATCCCGAATATTCTAGGCATTTATATATTATTTTTATAATATAAATTAATTTTACTTATATATATATATTATATATTGTTATTTTTTATAATATATATTTATTTATAAATCTATATTCATAAAGGATTCTGAAAATAGATTAAAATTCACCGTGACGTTTATTACTTTGTCATGATAATTTCGGGTTTTTTCTAAAATATTTTCTTACCTCGATTTCTTAAAACATTGAGTAACACGGTAAATATTTTTTATGTCAAAGTAGTTTTTATATAGGATTTAAATTTACTTTTAGAATCACAATTGTATCAATAGATTTTTAGTACGTTTTACTTACAAAAATGTACGCTCCAGATCCTTCAAACTATATTGTCTACAATAATTTGTAAATATAATACATAACATTAATATTTTTTTTTTATATACGTATCTTCAAAGTGAAAATACGAGAAACGAAGCCTTTTGTAGTCAATTGTTTTTAGTTTCAATTGCTCAGTGATATCCTACGAATATTTTATATACTGATATGATTTTGTTAAAGTCATAAAAATAAAGCAAAAAAAAAAAAAAATTCGTAATCGTACAAAACATATAACACCTGTCCATTAAAAAAAAAAAATTGCTTAAAATATGGAATATCTGGGTAATCTGTTTCTATTTATTTCTAAAACGTTGGTACGATGAGATATTATACACATATTTTTAGATTTTTTATTGTCCCGGGGCTAGTTAAAACTTATTCGCGGGCCGAATATGGTCTGCAGGCCGTAGTTTGGAGACCTCAGCCATAGGGCATAGGAGAGCGCAAGATTTATTTTTATGTCAGATTTAGGGAGATTATTGTGTAGCAAGTAGCATATTTATTTTATCACAATGTTATAGTCTCAAAGACTTAAAAACTTACCTTAAAAATTGATATTTAATTATTAAAGGATCAAATTAGTAGGGTTGTGGATGGGAGGGAAATGATAAAATCTCGGATATTTTTATTTTATCTGATTAAAAAACATTTAAAAAATGTTTTAAAAATAAATATAGAGCCAATGTGAGTAGTTATTTGGAATACAATTTTCATTTTTATTTTATTTACCACATTATGCTTATTAAATATACTTCTTTTGGCCCACTTAAATGGAGAATTAGTTTCAGATTCAATAAAATCACTATTTGATGCACCCGTTGGCACGTTTAATCTAATATTAATAACGTACCTAAATAAATATCTAAAATATTAAATTTTAAAAAACAAACGTTTTTTTTTTTAGACTTTTGGCTACATAAACTAGGATGCTTACAAAAATGCTTAAAAAAATTTTTTTAACATCTGTATAATTCTTAGAATACAGAGCTACTTAGATAAAATAAATTTCTATAAATTATATTCTAATATCTATTATGTACCTATAAAATATTATATAGATTATATTATACATTATAATTATATATATATAAATTATTAATATGTTATTAGTCAAATATATTTAGTTTTATGAATTTATAACAAATGATATTTTTTTGTTATTCAGAATTAGTTCTTAAATTATTATGAAGGTTACATCCGTGTATTAGTCCCAAATTATTTGAAGAACTAGTTCAATTTTTTAATTTTTACACAAATTTAGAACTGCTTAATTTTAGCAGGTATTTTTTTAGTAAAATATTATCTATATACGTAGGTAAGGTTTGAAAAATATACGTTAGGATTATGACGTACCTATATTTAATATATACCTAATATTGCAACAAGGCCTTAGAATTAATATTTTAGAAAATTTCCAATGGAAACCAATTTGGTGCGAGAAGAAATAGGTATTATAATATGTAGTTCATCTTTAGCTGGTTCCATTAATTTATTTTTATTCATATTATAATTGATAATTATATTTTAGTATATTTATTACTTATCTATAACCTTTTTAGTATGAAATATAATAACTTTGTTTAAAAAAAAATCAATTTAACGGTAATTAAACTATATAAAAGAAAATTTGTTCTCGTTTTTATTTCAAAGTTAGATTTATACTTTGCAGTTTAAGGGTTATTGGTTAAGTTAGGTATATCGATTTATTTTTAATTAAATTTATATTTTTTTTGTGAGTACCTATATTTGTTGAAATAATATATAGGGTACAACTGTATAAGTGTATTAAAAATATAAAGAAAACAATATGAAACCAATATACTACTCAAATAAGTATCATTAAGTCTGTATCACAATTACTACATCAGAAACAATGAGACTCACTAGGCATAAAGACACACAATTAATGCACCTTAATAATATTGATGATTACAGTGTTCAGGGTAACTGTAAATACGTACTCTATATTTTCTCAAGTTTAAACCAATTTGAATTTTTTTTACTCTGTATGATAATAGAAACATATAGGTAAGTATACATTTTAGAATTTAAATCCTTTTAAATCTGTAGGGTCCCAGTACATTTTTTTTTCAAAAAAGCATGAGAGTATACGATTAATATGATTTTTGGATTAAATACAATAATTGATGAAATAAAATAATCATACTGACATATTTATTTATTTTATATTATACATAATATATATATTATTATTTATAATATATAATTATATATTTTATATTACATATTTATATTTATTTTTGATAAAATAAGCCATAAATGAGTTTGTAGTCATGAACCCTTGATTGCTCATGTGGAGTCCGGTCATTGGTGTTAAGCAATTAGATAAGCTCTTTAGAAGATGAGTCTGCCTGTTGCATCAGATGAGCACGTTGTTTCACTGACAATGACATACATACTTCCAAACGTTGACCCAACGATTCGTCAACAGAGAGAGACGAGATTGATTCTTCAAATTCGGTACAACTCAGGGCATCCATGTGGGCCATCCGAGTTCATACTCGATATCAAAGTTATACTCTTGGAGTAACTCAAACAATCTCACCACATTCAGTTTCACAGTCTTATGCATATTGAGGTAGACCAGGGCTTGAAGCCTTGTCAGTCTATGAACATAGTAAACTTGACCCCCAAGTGTTAAGATCGAAGTCTTGACAATGTCCAAATAATAGCATATACAATTCCAGCCGACTAAAATGGTACTTGGACTCTGACTAGGTTGTACGTCTACTAACTGCGTATACCATTTTGTAGTTCACTGGAATTTGGACCCTGTAACAGAATACCGGGCAAGGTCACAGAGCAGGCATCGGTGTGAACTTATGTAATAGTTGCTGTAGAACTATGCATACGTACCACTGGCTCACAACAAATCTTTTCTTTCAGCTGCTTGAAGACTATCTTTTCCACGTTCTGCTATGTCAAAGTAACATCCTTACAGATGAATCGGGTTAACAGATCAGATAGTGCTGCATAGCCAACAATAAATCTTTGGAAGTAAGCTGCCAATCCCAGAAATGGCCTGACCTCATGTATATTGCGTGGATTCTAGAATTAAAAGATGGACTCCACCTTTTTGCATTGCCAAATAAAGCCCTTGAATATACGAAAATCAATATAGTCCAGTTGTGGAACACCAAACACGCATTTTCTGGGTTTTAAGGTCAGCTTTGCCCCTCTTAAAACCTCGAACACCCGCTGAAAATTGATCAGCATCTCGGCCTAGTTCTACGCAAGGATGGACAAAGTTAATGAAAAAATTAACTAGATAAAGTTAAGTTTATAAGAACAGTTTTTTAAATAGTTACAAATTAAAAGTTTAATTTACAAATTAACTAGTTAAAGTTAAAAGTTAAAAACAGATTTTAGTTAACTTAACTCAGTTAATCTAAAAGTTAATAAGTTCAATTTTTTTTTATCTTTATTGGTAAATGTTTAATTTTATATATACAAATTAATTTTTTATTTAATATTAAAAAGATAACAGTTAATTTAGATGAAAATAGATAGCTGTAATTTATGAACAATACATTATTAAATCTAGTTTTTAAATAATAATTATTTTTTGTCTATTTTATTTAACTTAATGGAAATTTTGTATGAAACACAGAAATAGAATAACAACTAATTTTTGTAGAAATGATATTGCTATTTTATATTTATCACAACTTACTTTATTACTATTATTTATTATAAATATTCAAAGTCCAACAAAATATTATTTTGAAATAAAATTACAATATATTTTTAGTAGGTATTTACGAATAATATAATTTTATACACCCAAACATAAATATTAAATACACATAAATACAAACATTAATATGGTACGCTATAATAATATAATATATGACGTATAGTATATTAAATACATTAGGTACTTACTATTTAAACAAAATTGAAAATAAAAATGCACATAAGTATTATAATATATAAAGGAACATATTATTATAAAATGTTTAAAAAAATATATTAACTCAACTTTGTATAAAAATTATTAATTTAATAATAACTTATTCACAGATATCATAGCTATATAATCTGATAAGTTTACAGTTTATAAAATTAACTTCTTAAGTTAATAATTTAACACTAAATTAACTTTAACTTATTAATTAGTTGATGCCTATCTTTGGTTCTACTCTTTGGTTCTACTATGGAATAATGACGTCATCTAAGTATAGATTAATAACTCTTGCTGCCTCGAGATCATTAAAAACATAATTCATTAATTTTTGGAATGTAATTTTATTCGTTCGGACTTTGAAGTTTTCTGTCACAAACGCACTTTTCTCCTTTACGTCCGGAGTACGGGAAATTTGAAGGAATATTTTAGATAGTTTCAAAGTGCTAAGCATATTGCTTCCGGCTAGGGTACTTAGCTGGTCGTCCACATTATCCAGACATCGGGTAGAGACATCCAAAAGTCTAGCGATTCAGTCCGCTATAGTGTATGCATAACCTCTTCTTACCTGAAGTATTATTAGCCAGAATCACTGGGTTCGCACAGGGCGAGGTTGATCTACAAAATATAATACTGCAATTCCTCCACGCTTGCAATATGTTGGATATTATTTGGCGATCCGACGGAGACGTTTTATAGGGTCGTGACACCACTGACATACTGCCAGGTATCTCTAGTAGTATGTCTATCGCTAACACGATCGCACCCCACCCAATTTGGTGAACTGTTTGTGAACACATATCAATAGTTGTTAATCAACGCCATTAGTCTGTTTCATTTCTCTGGTAAGGCCAATGAATTCGCTACATTGTCGGATATAGTGAACGGGTTACAAAAAGGATCTGCGGTGCCTACTTCGGCTACTAGTAATTGTGCAGGAACCGTCACAGGATGGTCCTGTAGTATTTCGGTATCTAGCGTTTTAGTAACAAAGTTAGTTCTCTGTTTGTGGTAGTTAATGTAAGGTAACGTAATCACGTTCGTCCGTTTAATATTTCCACGGGTATTGAATGGTCGTCCACCACCAGTGTTATTCAGTCATTACACTCTCCATAGGCACGTTAGCGATAGCACGTCCAATGGTCATAGCACCCAGCTTGTCGGTATTCTAAATGTGCAAAGCAGTGTTGGTGATTCAGTTACTATTAGACCACTTCGGGTGGCCACAGACGCATGCACCAACACGTTTTTTTTTTGCCGGTTTGTTTCCTGACCATAAAGAGAGATAACCTTAACGAATAGACCGGTTATCGATTAGTGAGCTGGTGCTTCAACCAGTAATATACTTGTGGTTGGGCGTTCTGTGCATCTAAAATTGTCAGTATCTTTTGGAAAACATCCACGAGTATACTGGTATATTTCAAGAGACGTTGGGGTTGAGGACAATCTTGTAATATGTGACCTGGGCCCCGGAAATTGTAACACGAAACTTCTTGTGACTCTAAATGACTCTGCAAAGTCATTGACCGGTTTCTTTGGTATGTTTGATAAGGTTACCATAGATGCGCCAACCAAAGCATCAATATTTTCATCTCGTCTCGTTTAGGGTTTCCGTTCAGACTGAACGTCACCCACCAAATTAGTATTTATATTGTATCATGAATGGTACCGTGTAGCCACTTGTTCTCAGTTTATTAGGTCATTCAGTATATCTGAATGAGATATCTGCGTGTGTCACAGAACGTAGTTGACCTAAACAGAATTTTGTATACTTTCTAGTATGGGTGATCTCTGGTTTCTTCTAACGTTAAATGTAGATCGTTGCACATCCTTAGATCATTATAAAAATAGTCAGCTATGTGTTTCCGTATTGTTGCGAACGAATATTTAACGTTCTCCAGACCAATTGTCCAGTTGTCATTTGACAATTGGATAAGTACCAATTACGGGTTGCTCCCGTAACATTGGTATGTACGTATTAGAGGTGATATGGATTAGGCCAACGATTCAGTATGGCGAGATCATGCACAAATTTGTGTTTATATTCACGACCAATGAACGCTATACTGATCCTATCGAGATCAAGAAGAATCCGATAGGCCACGATCGGAACTTGGTCGTCGGGCAAGAGAAAAGGAGCGTCTTCTGCGACTGTGTTAGATGGACTCAAGTTTGCTGTGAAATTCTTCATCGCAAGCATCTATTTGGTGAGTTATTTTAATTGGAAAACTAGGTTCACGTATGACGGAGCCACCGGCGTATTCTGGTCTGTATTAGGCATATGGCGTGTTCTAAATGAACGTATCGACCGCAAACTGGTACTATTATTATTATTAATGACGACCGGAAAAATTAAATAATACCGATAAAATGTGTTGTTGATTACTTGATAAGAAAGGATTGAGTGAGGTCTGGTTCGAACTGTTACCGGGTGATAACAGCTGATCCTCGAATGTTGAAATTAATATGCTAGTAATAATTTATTATATATTATAATAATCATTTTTAACTAAATTTATTATGTTTCTGTTTTTGCACATTTTTCAAATTTAATCTCAATCTATTTCATTGATAACCGTAAAAATATATATATTTTCATTTTTGTATACTTAATTTTTCAGCTATAAAAAAAAACCAAAAGTGGGAAGATAGAAGCACAGTACACATTATGAAAAATCCAAATTTATTTATAAAATTAAAATTGGAGCATCCAATAAGCCGTAATTTTAGAAGTCGTACTTGGTGTTTTTTTTACCAAAATTTCGCCGTTCTCCAATATTTTGATTATATCGGGTTTTAAAATAAATGTATTTCCCATGGTTACTATCGTCATTATCTATGTGATAATGACGATATACGTGGGTTTATATTATCAGACACATATGGATTTAACGATGAGGTACACTAATAATCATTAACAAAGCATACACTGATATAGAGGCAGAACTAGGATTTTTGATAGCCGTGGAAAAATGTTAAAATTACGCACTTTTGTAAACATTTCTACACAGAAATCGAGAAATTCACTTACAAATAAACAATAAGCAAAAAAAAAGGTCATCGTTCTCATAAATTGTGCACCTTATAAGTATTTTTATAAAAATATGCCGGAACTTAATTAGATGTATTATAAAAAAACTAGACCTCAAATATTTTACGTCCTCCAAAATATTTACAACCCCCCGAAAATTTTATGTCCGGGAATCCATCCTCGTTTATCTCCCTCTTCCTAGTTTCACCACTGTTTGCCCATACGTTATTAAATTACCTATATTCAATTCCTTAGAAATAGACAGCGTCCGACACCCTTAATTCAATATTAAAATTACAGATTTTAAAACATACATTACCAAAATAAATTGTGACTACCAATCGTCCAGAATTTTAACTATAGTCTAATAAATATATGTTTAACCTTGTATTACATTTTCAGGTCTTAAAACCTAATATTACTACTTTTATAACCTAAATATGATAAAATCTATAATTGCTACAAATATAATAAATAATATACTAGGATAACCATAGATTATAATAATCTATTATATAACATGCGAACTCCGAATAGACGGTTTTCCGTAGAAAAAAAAACTTTACTTTATTCAAATTCTCGAATTGAAAATAATTTGTTTTTGATCTCTACACCAAAAGATCAAAAGTAAAAAAAAAAAATGTTAAATTAAGCATAGCCAATAAAAATTAAATATTAATGGTTTAATATCATTAAATAGTGCAGAGTTTAATATACAAATAACCATTATATTGAATTATAATAATTTATTAAAATTAACCAAGTCTGACCACTAAAATCTGACTACGCCATAGTTTTTTTTAATCAAAAACTACTGAAGTTGGAAATACTTTAATGAAATATATAATTTTAAGTAAAGTTAATAATTAACTACTAAGCATTCAGTGTGTGTAATGCATAAACTCATAAAATATGCATATAGTTGAAAAATACTTGTTAGATATACTATAAAACTGTGCTTTTTTTATTTTATAATAATTTACCATTGAAATAATATTCTTTTTATTCTTTTAAAAAGTAATATTATTTTTTGTACCATCAGTTTGTTAAATGTATGTATCATTATTATTATTGTTTATTACTTTCATGATTTTCAGAGTCTTTCTCGGCTCTGCCTGAATAGTGAAATGAATTACTCGATGTGAATTATTAATGATTTGACTTGGAATACATTTAGTTCATTAGAAATTGGCACATAAAATAGTTATATATTATATTATTATATTATATTTAAAAAAGTATAAAATATAAGTTTTGTTCTCTAAATTATAAAATGTGTATAGTATATATAATTATTTATCAATAATTTACTTATTGATATATTTATGTGTAGTTATAATAGTTATTGTAAAATGTTATGTCTTATGAATCGATTCTAAAATATAAAACCTGACAAAATAAATACATTAGCTAATTTAAATTTAATTAAGTACCGCAACGAACATTACTTATATAATTTTCAATTAAATAAATCATAATTATCAATCTAATTGAGTAATTTTAGACAAATACAAATAGTAAATTAGATAATTTATTATTTTTATTTATTAATTAAAAATTAATAGATATAAATATAATAATACATTCATATACACTTATATTTTTAGATTGTTATATCTGTTTTAGCAGACTATTTAAGTTTAAATAATAAATTTGAGTAGACTATTATTTACCTATACCTATTTAAAGGCTACTATGTATTATATTGAATAATAGTGACAGTATTATAACTTACTTTAGTATACATGGTGTTCTTGTCATATGTCTGTGTTTGTCTGATTGTCATAAGATAAAAAAAAAAAAAAAATCAGTTTTGAAAAAGAAAAATGGAAAAAAACAGTAGTTGAGACAGAGAGAGACAGATACAGTAATAGAAACTGGGGGGTTTCACGGAAAAAAAAAACTAACATTATTTAAAATTATTTTATTATAAATAATATTTTATACACTATTCAGTATATGTATATGTACCTACCCAGTCGACATAAGAAAACCAGTCGTATTCAAGCGTTTTACATTCACAAGTTATTTTATTTTTTAATTTATCTATGCACCTATTATAAACATGACTGTTTTTTTATTATTCATTTGTTTTTTTATTTAGGTATCTAATACTTCGACGGCTCAGTATGCGTGCGCGATATTTGGTATACTTTAGCTGAATATTGTATAATATTGTTATTATGATAACTTGATAAACATATGATTAAAAAGTAAAAAATATATGATAAAACCAGTGCTGGATCTGGGGAGGGGAGGGAATGGGGCACTGCCCCAAATGCCATTAGTGTAGGGCGGAAAATGTAAAAATATTTTAGTTTTTTGTCTCGGTTTTGGAAGTGAGGTACCGTTTATCGCTTTTAATTTTTAATAGAAATTAATGAATGACCTTTTTTTTTTTTTGCTTATTAAAATTTAAAAAATGGGGCGGTACTATTACCTACTTTTGCCCCGGGTGACAAATTCTGTTGATCCGGCACTGGATAATAATGTTTATTCTATAATATTCTCTAAGCTTGTGTTTCATTCTCTCTCACATCAAGTTTGTATTGATTATCATAATATACTCCAAGCGTTATGGTTTGAAAAAAGGCCGGTAAAAATAAATGCAATTGTGTTATTTTGAATACGGTGTATAGATGATAAAATATTAATTTATTATCTATGGGAACGATCATGCCTAGTTATTATTATCATGATAATATTATAATACGATTATTATGATTTATAACTGTAATACAAATTGTTATACATTTTAAATTAGAACTATATAATTTATGTGGTACTGCGTACAATAGCGCAAACACTGAGTCAAGATTTCATCCAGTAGTTTCCTATTTTCTGTACTTTTTAATAAACGCGTAAGGAAAAACTTAACCAGGAAGCCAAGAAAATTGGTTATTTCCTCGAAAAAAAAAATTGGTCTAGAAATTTGAAATATTCATAGAGTAGGTATGTAATTTATTATTATATTAGTATATTTATAATTTATATCATGAAAAAAAAAAGTTTCACATTTTAATTTTTAACAATAATAGTTACATTCAGGTTTATACAGAATTATTTTAACAGAGCTACGGAAGAAATGATTTATCATTGCTTTCAAATTCAATATATTCACCATCAGAATTCTTATTGACGATTGATGTGATTTAGGTTTATTATATAATATAATGTATAATATTTTAAATTAAAGGAAAACAGGAGGTATATATTGCGTAGTTTAAACCCAGTATCAGTTATACCCCTAAATTGCCTAAACAAGACGCTGTCTTAGAAAAAATGACATTCCAAAACATCACACTTTGCTATTATTGGAACAATAGATGGCAAAGGTAAACCGAAAAGGGCAAATTTTTTCTCACTAACACTTTTAGTCGGTTTTAACGGATTCAACAATAAAGTCGATTTAGTTCGAGAACTAGGTTCTAAGACTAAAGTCTAATAAGATATCTTAAAAATTTAATTGTAAATAGTACATATGATAATAATTAATACAATTAAAAAACTTTATACCACCAAACCGTAATCACCAACTTTTACTGGTTTCAAATTTCACCCAAGTTTACAAATTAATAATTATTAAAACTTTAACTATATATATATATATATATATATGTATTTGACATCGATATTTTCATTTTTCTTTAGTCAGTAAAAATCAGTATTATTTTACATATTGATATCTATGTAAATCGGAGTGCAATAATAAATCATTATGTTCAAAAAATTTCTAAAAGGATCTATGTTTAGTAAAAAATGTTTACTATTATGATTATTTTTACACTTTTTTATTGTAATTATATTCTACTTTGTTAGAATGTTTTTAGTTTTGATATATGTAACCTAACTTTCTGTGCTCTATTTTTAATCGATTAATAGGGTTGAATGAAACTTTTGGAGTACTCATATTATTTCTAAAAATATTAACAAAAATAACATAATTTCTCGATGAATCGGAAAATTTTGCCTCGAAATACTTTTTAATATAGGATACAAAATAATATTTTTAATTAAGATTTAGATATATGTGTATAGTAATTTTATATTTAATTTTCAAATTTTATGGTTTCTATAAGAACACATTTTATCAAAAGAAATAGACAATTATTTAGTAATATTATGTAATAACTGTATATAAAAAAAAAAAAATCAATTTGACCGTATTCAATTAAATATTTAAAAATTAAAAAAATGTTCTAACAGATTTTATAGTTTCTTATAGTACTAAATTTCTGGGTTTTCAAAATAAAACATGAAACAACAAAACTTTTAAAATGTCTCTATAGGCATACAATGATAAAATAAACAATATGTCATTGGGATTATATTTTAAATTACTTAAAAAAAAATCACATTTAATTTCGTTAAAATAAATGTGCTAAAAATGTCCTCCTTTATTTTTGTAGTTTTGTCAATAATTATTAGAATAATTATTGTGGAAACTAATAAATGACTAATTATTGAATGATTATTATATGCAGCTATAAATAAGTTTAACTTTAAATATTCCAAAAATTTGGATTTTTTTTCTCCAGTCGTCTTTGAGAGACAAGTATCGGTGAAACTTGATAATTGCAGGGTTATTTTTGACATTACAATGAAGAACCAATTTAAAAATGAAATTTTACCTCTTCATCCCCTTTTAGGAGTTCTAAATAAAAAAAATGTGCTAAAAAATTATAAATCGACCTGTTCCAACGTATTTGCAATAATGTTACAAAGAACCAGTTCTACTATACCTACGAGTATATACGTATATACAGGGTTTTTCCTAAGAAATATTTATGAAGGGATGGGGGATGAAATGTGAACAAATAATATTATAATATATTTCTCTATAAAATTGGTCATCAACTTTTTTCCCATTTTGCCGATTAAATACTGAATAGTTTATAATTTGCCGACTTAAAAATACTTTATTGCTGTATAACTTCCGACTGAATTCTGAAATACTTTTTTCTAAACGTGAATAAGCAAAAAAAAAGAAAAAGCGAGACCCCCCTTCTCTTCGGGATGGTCCTGTCTACATTATACTGCTGTCATTCTTTCCAAACACTGAATTCAATATACCTATAGAAAATCATGCTGTTTCTAATGTAAATGAGAATTACTTGATAACCGATTCACTGAGTCTGTACATAATTAGGTACTAATAGTTCAATAATTACTAAGATATTTTCAATGCATGATTCCCATACGTATACACACTCCAAAAACGTAAATGTTCTAAAAGTGTATCAATATAACAGTAAATTATTGATTAATCAATTCGAACGGTTACATTATTATATTAGTAATGATTGTATCTAAAAAAGTAATATTACCTTAAACATTTTTATTATATATATATACATAATTAAACAGTGGTGTAGCCAGGATTTAAGCAAGGGGGGGCCAATAAATACCATAATTAAAATAACAATTTTGTTTTTTATTATATTTAAAAAAGTAATATTAGCATTAATAAAATATTTACTAAATACTAGAATGCTTAGGTAACATAATAATTAATAACTAATAAATTATTGTAAATAAATAATATGTACCTAATGAATATAATGTTAATATTTAAATAAAAAACTGAAAAATAAACTTATTAACTAGGTAAAATATATTTTATTTATTGTGTCTAATCTAACATTTGCATCCTTCTGGGAGATCTTTTAGAAAATTCCAACAAAATATCTTTCTCTATATTGTTATAGTTTAACTCATCTTTATTTATGTTAGCTAACGCCAAGCTTAACTCTTACGCTACTTTAGATTTATACTTATATAGATATTAATTTGACAATTTATACACATTTAATAGTTCAATAAATTAGAACTTGAATATTAGAATTTGATTTAAATATTAGAACGGCTATCTATGACTATGTATACATAGATAATACAATATCTTTTGCTTATCATATATTATCGTGGTTAACCTAATGAAAATTGGTTACTGAATTTAACAAACATAAGTTTCGGTTATTGATAAGATAATAAAAACATAATTAGGTTTATCGTGAAAACATGCGTTAAGTACATTAACAATAAATAAACCATAGACCTTATACTATAATTATAAAACTACTATTGTTAAAATTAGATCATATAAAATTGCTATAAAAAAAAAAGTCCCATGGGAGGGGCCATGGCCCCTCTGCCCCCCACTGGTTACGCCACTGACTGAATATTATAATATTCATTTTGTATTTTATATCAACATATTGATAAATATTTAATTATTGGAGAATGGATTTTACACTAAAAAATATGTTTATAGTATGTAATTATATTACCTATCAATTAGGTTAAAAGGTAAATTTCATAAGACATTAATATTGTTTATAGTCAGGCATGCAATATGATGTATGGAACAGGTAATAAATAGGAATATAGAAATAAGAATTTTAAGATGGATGAATGGAGTGACTGGAGAGAACAAAATAAGAATTTAATATAAAAGTGGTATAGTAGATATAGGATTGAATTATAGACATAATGAGAAATAATTGAGATGGCTAGGGCATGTTTTGAGGAGGAAAGAGATAGAAGTAGTAAGAGTAGTAAAGATAATTTATGTTGAAAGAAGGAGTAGTAGGGGAATACCAAAAAAGAGGTGTAGGTGTAATAGAGAGTGATATGAGGTGGGTAGTGTAAGTGAGGAGGATGCGGGAGATCAAGTTCTGTGGAAGTTGAGGACTAGGGTGGCTGACACCAAATAGTTTCACGCAGCTATATAAACTTTCATTGAAAAACTCACATTAGCACTTTTATCAACTTACAAACATTTTACTTCTTCAAAGTACCTATAAAACAAAAACAAAATGTGAAAGATAGGTACCTAGTTAAAATAATATTATCAAAAATGGGCTATGCACGACGTTAAATAATGTTGCTCTTTATAATTTACTTTCTGTTTCATCATTCTACGATATTCTTAATACTTGATAAAAATGAAAAATGTGAAAGTAATATTTTTAATAAAATGTTTTAATTTATATAGGTACACTTGAAACAACAATAAAAAAAGGTGGCAAATAGGAGTGGAATCTTTTCGCTCGTCGGCTACAATACTGATAATAGATATATTAAATTAGAAAGCAATGATAAATCAGAGCTATACACATAACTGATAACAATAAAATTGTCAAAATAAGAAAAATTGAATATTTTATTACATCACCATATTACATTAAATAGTTTTAGTAATATATATTATATAGTGACCATGGCAACTTTATTTGTTATTATTTTTCCATTTATAAAGTCAAATTTTTTATCTTACAATAATTTCCTATTAAAAATGCTTTTTATGTATTCCAAACCATCTACCGGAGAAGTTGTTTCCAGAAAAAAATAAACACCATTGTAAAACGAATAGATTTCTCGCTCCGATTATAATCTAAAATGATAGTGACTATTGGGACCATATATTATTTACTTTTAAAATGTACTAATATTTTGTAACTATTAGTTTTTAATTTGCCTTAAAATTGCCTATATGGAACACCTTAATAATCGGGGATGATTAAAAAGTTTACTAAAAATTTTTTTGCGGATAGAAGGGGTAGGTATTGAAAAATCCTGACTATATCACTGCATATATATCTATATTTATTCAATCATACTAAATCTTCTGAGTTCTGAATCAACATTATTATTTTTAGTATTATATACGACTATTACGTCTTAAGAATTAAAAAGAGTGTGGCGCCATATCTCCGATTTCTAAGGAGTTTTATATATGCAATTTTAAGAAAATTAAAATTTTACTATAGTAGAAAATGTTAAAATATTACATTTTCAAAGAAAATTATATATTGTTCCATGTCACTATCATTTTATATTGTTGTGTTTATGTATTTCTAAAATTTTATGAAAAAAATAAAATATTACTATTTTACATTTCTCATTTTTATCAACTTGAGTATATCGTAGATCTAAATATGAAATAAATAATGAATATTATATGTATAACAATATTATATAGTAACTTACGTAGCTGATTTTTGATATGTGCGTTTTTAGTGTTTATATAAATTTTTTGAGTTGTTAAAAAACCAGATTTAATTTTTTTTTTTTTATACTGTAAATCTTTAAAAATTTAATAGGTACCTAAATATGTATTATATATATTGATATATGTATAATAATATATTGAATAACAGCTTCGTAACATAAGCTACACAGAGAACGGATAATATTGTTATTAAATAATATGTTTTTTGTAGGTTTTATGTTTCGTAATTCTAAAATATGTTTGTAAGTTAATAAAAATTAGAATGCCATTGCGAGTTTTTCATTGAAAATTTGTAGCTGTGTCGTTCTTTTATAATATTTTTATGAGGTTTATTCTGTTATAGAAGGTTTGTGATAAAAAAAATTGTCTCCCCTTGTAACTTTTCTGGATCTTCGCTTGATTATAATATTAATGTGGTCAACAAAATATTGCTTAGGAACCTATATAAATGCGTATAACAATATAAACATTTCATACATTGTAGATACTATATATTATACATATATATATTTTTATTGTTTACGACCTCCCACAAAATATTTGTTTGTGTACGTGCCTGCTGACAATAGTCATAAAATCAAGTATATCATGTACCACCTACCTATTCTATATATGCATGCATACTGCGGGCTAAATATTACGGTTGACTTTACTTAGTATAAGCATAAGTCTTGGTGGTTTTTCTAATAAAACGATTGGTTTTATTCTTTTAAAAATACCTCATAGAAACGTGTCTGTCCACTGGTTTCGGACATCCAGCTTGTTTCGTTATCCCAAAAAAATATTCTAAATGTTTAAAAAAAAAAAGAATAGTTTCAAACATTCTGTGCGGAACGTCGTTTACAAATATATTTCCCCCAAGGCTCAAATATCATTATAATATGCATTAATTATTTTTGTCTATGTTACCTATATAAAATCAATAAAATTAAAACTTAAGATAACGACCTGCAGATTATTTTTTATACCGCAGCCCTTGAAAACACGTCACCCTATAAAACGTGTTTCTATAATAATTAATATTATTATAATAATCCAGTATATATTATGTTAAAAATTTTAGCAAAACAGCAATGATATACAGGTCGTCTACTGAAATTTTAATTTTACGAGCGCATCCATGCGGCTATACGGCTTTATACAAGGTTGTAGCTTATAAGTTATAATAATATTATGTTATACCTATAGCTGCGATGCTATTTTTTCGGATGAGAGAGAGGTAGTTGTCAAATTTTCCAATAGAAAACACACAATACACCATGCGATTATTTTAAATATCGTTTAAGTATATTGTTACTGTAATACAATTTATACAGAAAATACAATAATTCGTGTAGATTTCGGGGGGAGGGGAGGGCTTTGAACTCGAAATGTATACGATGCTGTTAATTATTATTACCTATATACTCATATATTGGCACATCGGTTTATCGGTAATGTATAACCGTACATAGACAGGCAACGGTCGGTATAATAATATACTTATATTATAGTGTAATGTGCTCAAATAGCAACTAAACTGGACTAGTCGATTTTTACGCATAAATTCGACAATCCCTGGCCTTGATAGATGCGAAATCCGAAGGCCAACGACATTGGAAACAAATACCTTGGCGGCAACACACATACAATACTATACGCGGCAGAAGAGTACTCGGATAGCGTAAAAAAAAAAACAAATTAAAATACTGACTTTCTGTACTTTTCGATCGAAATAATTAATAAACCCACGCCGCGTGTATAATATGTACAATGTGTATAGGTAGCGATCGCGGAGACCGTGTATGGTATACCTGTACAAATGTATGTATAATTATATATGTATAATATTATATTATATACAGATCGTACAATTCGTAAAGTGGATCATGTCGCGTACGTGACTATTTGTTATCATCATTCCTGTGCCTGTTTATAATATTATATGTTTGTATTATTATTTTGATATTATATTCTTATTCAACTTTGACGACTGTGCTCGATTTTTAAGGGTATGGCGGACCAGTAAAAAGTAATGTAATATTATCATCTACGGTTTTTGGACTAATTCACCATTGTCTTCATTCGTATAATTATGTTATACGATACACAAGTACCTAAGTGTATATTTTTTGTAGCAGTTCAAGTTGTGGGTATATAATATAATATACGAACACACGGATGATACGGACGACGTGCCAGTTAGTGCAGGACACACGTTTTCGCGATCGGACGAATAATATATATATATATAAAAAAAAAAAAGTACGAATTTATAATTTACCTAACCTTATCGTGACTGGACAGAGATATACATAGTCGAAAAATAATCACGTGCGTATCTTTTTCTCGAATATATATTATATTTTACCTATTAAAGAGGTTTTTTCGGTTATTTCCCCACATATTATATAGATACGCATATAATATGTGTAGAGGTACGTACACACACGACACCCGTGATATACACACACAAAAATCACGTGTATGCATATAGAGACTCGTCCAAAAACCAGTTTTCGAATATTTCGTCGCCGAACCTTTTTTTTTTTTTTTGGTCGGATACCTACCTGAAATTTTTTTTACCTGCAAGTTGAGCAGGTATGGAGTGTATACTGTGCGCTATAGAGTACCCGTAAAAGACGCCATTTATATTATTATATAAACATTTGAATCGTCGCGGTCGAAAACGTCGTCGTTGTAGGTAATAATAAAATGGCGAGGTTACCACATGTATATTACGACGCGCGCATCACAAACACATATATATATTATATATTATAATATATTATATACCTACCAAGGGTTTAAAATTCACAGGCCATACGTACCTATAACTTGTAAGTTATAACATCGGGCCAGCAAGTATTACGTATATCACACGGAGTCGACGAGATTTATTGCTAAATACCTATCCTACGTGTGTGTGTGTTAAAGAATATAGAATAATATTATTTCGTTTACGAATTTAATTTATACGTGCTCCCATTAAAAACGAAAAGAGAGGATTGACAACGATGAAAATATCACAAAATTATAATCCATAACGTTATATTATTATTATTATTACTATACACAGCATTACACGCACATGGAGGGTTGATGCGCGCAACAGGTTTTTACGCGTGCATTATATTATATTATTATGTACACGACGCGAATACAGAAGGGACGAGGGTTAGGTCAAGATGTTTCGTTTACCAGCCGAAAACAGATGCACGTCGTTTCGATTTGTACATGCGAGCGAACGATAATATGCAACATGTTCGTTTCTAAATATCGATTGTAGATTATATATGGTCGGTGGACGATTCGAGTTCGACTGTGTAAAACCAAATACTATAATACAGTATATTTTGGTAAAACGTAATAATATTATATTTTTTTTTTTCGATTTATTTCGAGAATGGCCGATATTTTCCGGTCTCCCCGCCATTGATAATTAGTCGTGCGAGAACGCGTTTCCTCTCCACGGCGAGGAAAATCGAGTAAAATATCCGATCGGTTTTCTTTTCGACAGAAAAATCGTTTCCCGTCGATCTCTAATAACACGCCGTTCCTGTATGTACCTGTATATACATATCATAGCAAAATGTTTGTATCCTGGAATAATAATCCTCAAGGCCAATATATAAACATAACCATTAAACATGTACTGATGATAAATTAATTCACAAATATAATAATTAATACAATACATAATATATACCTAGAATCATAGAACGTGAATACATCGATTTTCGTCAAATATTTGCAATAAATTATGTTATATCATCATATACCCCCATGGCTATTCTAAACCGTTATATTTTATGACGGATATTATGGCTCACACTTCTTAAAAAATCAAGTATAGTTATTTCTTTGTTTTCAAAGCATTTATATAAGACATTCAAGTGATCCTGCGTTATTTCGTTGTATCCATTTTTTTGGTTTTTGGATTTTTGATATTGCTGAGAACCATTTTTGTTCGAACAGCTCCTACTTATTTTGCATTTTCTCAATTAATTTCCGTATATTAATGGGGGATACTTATGGCCAACGAGGTATGGGAAAATCTATTGTTCAATTTTTGTTATCTTGTAAATATAATTAACAACAACTGTGACTAGGTCAATTTTGGGTTGCAATTTTGAAAAAACGCATATAATTATTGCATAAACAAACACCGAAAGGGTTAATCCTATTTTTGATACCAGATTCATATGGGTACATTTACAAAATTAGTGTTGATGTTTAGATTATGGTCCGTTTCAAATATTCGGGGATTATTATTTCGATTCAACAGAATTTTTTATGGCCGTTTATGTTCCATGTTAGATAATAGGTATTTAATATTAGATGGCCAATAGGTATTCACGGGCAGTGGCATTGATTATATATTATTACATAATCGATATTAATATCGATTATATATTATATACCAATAAAATATTTACACCACGTACTTATTTAGTGGGTGAAAATACGCGGCCGGTCCGTATTATTTGTTGGCATTTGGAAATGGCATGGGATCGACCGACGACCGCGTGGCGTGCAGCGAGAACACGTTAGTTTCCTCCAGATAATTTATTACATCAATTCGGGGCGTACGTCGTATCCCAATGTTTCTCGGAATTTCTGGTGTGCACATGTCGCGCGGCGTCTTCAGAAAAACCAAACAAAATGACGTAAAAGGTCCAAAAACGACGTTATTTTACCCTTCTCGTAGAAAAATGTGCCTAAACACACGTATACATTTTTCGTGCCGAAAAACTACGTTACAGTTAATAACGTTTTGCCGTACGATAATAATAATAATAATAATAATGTATCTCGTACGAGTTATGTCGAACGTACATTACCGACAGTGGAGCTAGATTTTATCACACGTTCATATTATTATTTAGTGCGCATGTAGAGGTATAAAATATTATATATGTATAATAAATATAAATATATCATAATATACGTGTGATTGTAAGTATTTGTATTATACACACACATAACATATCTATGCATTGTAGCATGTGTGCGTGCGTACACGGTTCTCTGTGGCTTTCCAATGAAAATGTACGACGACGGCGAAATAATAACCGTTTTTCGACCGTATTGTGTTGCGCGCGTTTCAGCAAAAATAACAACGAAAACGTATAAAAGAACGAGGGCGGCCGCGGCGAGGACGGACCCGATACGGATCATCACAATGTAATTCCGTGAAATAGAATTCTCTCCCACCAAACAATACAATACGTACAGTGCGTATACATATACGTACACGTTGTATATTTTGCCATTGCCCGGCGCGACGCGCGAAGACGGCCGCCGAAAATTTATTATTATTTCTCTCTTTTTTCCCTTGTGGTTTGGTTTTTTGCTGCCCGCGCTCCGAACACCAAGCCGGAGTCGGTGTAAACAAAAAAACCAGCTACCGAGACGAACTTTCCAAAACGTTAAGCGCGCAGTGTTACCGGCGCGGCGAACGCCGTCGTCCCCTCCGGAACCCGGCAGAAGCGCACACTGATACCATGGCGTGTGCTGCGCCGCGCGTAATTCATGGTTCCGCGGACGACGTGTCGGCGGAGGCAACCGGATAAGAAGAAATAATTCGGATACTATGTTATTATTGTAATGCGTGCGGATCGCCCCCCCTCACCCCACCAATACCATCACCGCCGCCGCCGCCGCCGCCGCCGTTCCGCAACTATAATATTGTCCGCACTAATTAACACCGTCCGCCTTATAATACGGCCGTTCATTAATAAAACTTCATTTACGCGCGCGCGCGCATAAAATAAACACACGTACGCGTGCGCAAGCGCGCACACACGATAATGATAATATTAAAATGTACAATATTATACCATCGTTACGTTAAATATAATAGTAATAATATGATATACGCGTTTTTAGTTTTGACGTCTACGATATATTATTTATATTTATATTATGTTAATTATTGTTATCATCGCGTTGAACGTGTAATTTTTTCCCGATACATAGAAGCATAGAATAAAAAAAAAAAAAAAAAAAAGGAAAAAAAGAGTCGTTTTACGATGGCCGGAGGGGCGGTTACGGTGTCGTGTGAGGGGCGGTGGTGGTTCGCGTACGGATCCGGACCAGCGGCCGCAGCGCCACGGCCGGGCGTCCGAAATTACCGTGCAAACTTTCAAAGTTGGCACTGCCGAAAAAAAAAAAAAACTTTATTGTCCGTATCCCGGTCTGTCGTCTCTGTTTATTCCTTTATATTTTTTCACGTTCGTTTCTCTCTCTCGTCCCGCCCCCTCCCCGCGCGATACGCGGTTATCCCCCCACCCCGTCCGCCGCGCCGTACTCACGCACACGCGCACAATATTTTTCGGTAATACGCGACGACCGCCGAACACCGCACCGGAGTGGCGATGCGATGGTATGTTTGAATTTCGTTACGCCGCGTTTCAGTGTGAAAATTTCTCTTTGTCCCACAGCGCTGCTTTCGCCGCCCGCCGACACCGTTGAAAACGGGACCGTCGCGTCCGATGCTTTTGTCGCCGCCACCACTGACTACCGTACGCTTTGCCAGTCTTGTTTATCGGTGCTCGCGCAACGTCCTGCGGACCAGAAATCCAGATCGTACCGTGAAACAATATTGATTATTGAATACTAATATCACGACATTATTAATATACGCTCATTCATTTTCCCCATCAATCGAACGTACCGGATTTTCCATTTATAATTTTTCTCCGTACGACTTGTACTTACTTTTGTTATTATTTTAGCGGTCCTGTGCGTGTGTACGAGCGGGCCCGTGTTTTGTGTGTGCTCTCGCGGCGCGTTTACAACGCCGTCCGGTCCGACCGCGAGTGCGAGTTTCATTTGACTGTGTCTGTGTGTGTGTGTGTGGATCAGTGTCTGTAAGTGTGTTTATGGTGTGCACACGCGAACTCGCACAACAGGTCGTCTTCGAGTCGACTGTTCGTCGCCGTCGTGTTATTGTCTGTAAGTAGTAAAAGCAAACGGCAGTGTGGCTCACTCGCTACGCAGTATCAGTGGTTGCGAGTCTGATCGCGGATTTCGGATCGGCCAAACGACGAACAATCGGAAAATGGATCACCAGCAGCAGCAACAGTTCTGCTTGCGGTGGAACAACCATCAGAACACGTTGATTTCGGTGTTCGACAGCCTTTTGGAGAGCGGTTCGCTGGTGGATTGCGCTCTGGCGGCCGAGGGACAATGCATGAACGCGCACAAAGTCGTCCTATCCGCGTGCAGTCCCTATTTTGCGGTAAGAAACGTTCATTTAAAACGGCAAAGTTGCCCTCCTATGTACACGATAACCACATGGGTTTGCGTGTGTGGCCACCGTCAGTCGGTAAATTTTGCAACGACCACGTTGTGCGACGACGGCGTTCCCATATGTTCGACGCTACCGCCGCCGCCGCGATTTCGTGGTTTGGCCGCACGAGGCACCTGTTGAACGTGTGAAAATGTACGGCGCATGTCTGCGCTTTTACCTCTAGAATCTAAACTTCATTGTTGTTATTTTCACTATCGTAATAATATAAATGCGTAGGTACGATGTTTTGTTGTACAAAAGTCATCGAGATTTTCGCCAATGTGCTTTTTTATGTTGGTCGGCCGTAGCTGTTTTCTATCGTCTTACTACCTAATTGTTTTCGATCTTCTGTAATTTGCAACGATTACGAATCATCATTTGATTGTCGTCTCGACAATACACGCATGTCAAAATCTTGCTACACTAGTTTCGTTTGAATTATTATCTAACCTTTAATAATTTAGCCAATTCAATCAAACTAACCTAAATCTTTATCAAAGATGTAATGTGTAATAAATAATAATGATGAGTAAATAGGCACCAAACTTTTTTTATCATTACAATTTGTCTATGGTTTTTTCAAAAGTCAAATGATTATATTGTTTTAGGCTATACAATAATCAATCAATCATTATGATCATGTAGTGTACCTATTATATTTTTTCGTCTATTGTTTAAAAATATACAAGAAAGAAAATTAATTACAATTTTTACCTATAGATTAGCGTAGATTAGGTAGGTATAAATTATTTGTGAAGTTCAAAGTATACCTATGTAACTTATTTTTCTACTCTATTTTATATTATTGCTGACTGTTTATTATATCACCATTATCTATTGTTTAAATTTCAAGAATATATCTACTGTTTTTACAATCCTATTTAGGTATTTTATTTATTTAATGTTTTATATATTTATGCATGACTGATATTCTTGTGATTTGCAGCTATCTAGTAGTTGAGTTGCTTCCGTTATTAATGTTTGTTTTCCATGTTAAATCTAATTTCAAATAGGTTTGTACCTAGTTCAAAGTTGTTTATATGAGTTGTTCTGTCCCATATTTTCTAATAATAGCATCGTTTATAGGTATTCCATGCATACATAATATGCACTTATACAACTCGTTATAAGTTAAGATACCTAGGTAGTTGTGCCTAAAATATATTTGGATATTATATATTTTAAATTAAATTAGAAAAAGAAACAAAATTGAAATTGTATTTTCAAAACATTTCAATGCTGAAATGAAATGATACGAAATATAGATATAAAATGAACTAAAAGTTGGAATTAAAAATCATATTGGTAATTTTAGTTTTCAATTTTTAAAGTAGGTACCTATGATAAATGTATAATAGGTACTTACCTAATTTTAATTTAACTTGGTAGGTAGGTATATGATTTAAGGGTTTTCATTGCTTACTAGCAAAGTATTTTTAGTTACTGGGCATATTGGTTTATGCTAGGTATTATATTATAGACTGTGGGATTAATTTAGGTGACATTACTAAAATAAGCATACAAAAGCTAATTATAGGTTTAGTAGTTACTAGATACCTATAGGTAGTAGAAGAAAATATTTTGAAAATAGCTGTGGACTTATCAGATAATAATCACTTACACTGTTGATAGGAAAAGTAGGTAGGTAGCTTAGATCATGTACTATGGATGGAGTCATTGTACATATAAGCGTGTCCAACATGTGCAACGAGTTGCCTATCGAACAAACTTACGCGTAATTTAACTGCACGTTTTCTACAAGTAACAACTACAGATTATGATAACAAATCTAATCTGAAACAGGTAGCAAATAAAGAATATTGTTGTTATTATAAAGTTTGTTGTACCTAATGTTTTTATTCATATCATAGTAGAATAAAATAAACAGAATTATAACTAAGAAATGAAATAAATAGAAAGTATTGCAGCAACATTTTCATTCATATTGTTGAGGAACAAAATTTGAAACATTAATTGTTATCAATCTGAAAAAAAAATTCTTGGTAGATAGTACCTATACCAATAAAAGTTGCTATACATTTCATACTTAGGAGGATGTTACACCGACAATTTTCAGTGGTAAAAAGACGACACAAAACTGTGTGACAATTCTTTAAGTGATTTAAGAATTAAAATAGGTAGATACTTATCAAACCGATAGAGGACAAAATTTTGAAATCTACCTCAATCGGGGTTTTAAATTTACTTATTAAAAACCAGTTAAGAAGTTAAAAGTTGATTTGATATTACTCTAAAATCACTTTATGAACCTGTTTTCAGTTTTGTATAAATATGTTAGGTATTTTAACATATTTTATAATTACACAACATTAAAGTGGAACTGACACGGGACTAATTTTTAATTAGGTACTTTTGAAATGTATTTATAAATTGTTAAATTTTTATTTCTTGAAATTTCTTAAAAATTGTCAATATAGAATTTCTTAAAAACGTAGAGTGTAACGTCCTCTTAATGTGTAAGATAATATTTAGGTATAGTAATAATAATAAGAGGCCTCGCGACTGCCGTATATTATGTCAAAAATGATTTTTTTTAAAATCCCATTTCACTGACACAATATTTACTCCGATATTTATTTTCAAGATATTTTTGTATTCTTTAAAACTTAAATATCAGATACCTACATACCTACCTAGTTAATTAGACATAATGTTCAAAATGTTCTTGGTATGACACACCATACAAGTTTTGAATGATCTATTGAATGTTTTATTAAAGTACGAATATCAACATTTTGATAGAATTAGAACCTATTTGAGTAAGAAATACTTTTTGAAAATCACGAAATATGTATGTAGTTAGGTACCTATATAGTATATATAGGTATACCTAATATTTACCTATTTCATAATTTAAAACAGTTCTTTTTAGGTGCAATTTTCATTTGCAATTATTATTGGGTAGGTATTTGAAGAAAGCTTATGTTATTTCATCAAAATAAATATATTTTGAAAATCGTTGCCTTATAGGTAATAATTCAATATTGGGTTTTACTATAGAATACAGTTTACCGGCATGTTTTTAATATAGTATGTGATCTACCTTGCTATCGCAATATATTTGTAGTTTGTTTAGCAATATATAACAATATATTTATAGGTACCTAATTTATAAATTATAGGCTAATATATTAATAGCTATATAGAAATAATTTCTAAATATAAAAATATAGATAGATTAGACACGGAATATAAATTTCGACCTTCATAAACTTATCACTATATTCGTTAATTTATCAATATATCTATAAGCATTTCCTAATAAAAAAGGAGTTTTGCAATTTCACCTCTTTTGTTTGATGGTACTCTGAGAAAGGACTTGTTTCAGACATGCAGATATATCTGTAGTATATAAGTATATATATTACTATATAGTAGTTGCTGTAATTCATGAGTGCATGTCTGCACACAATAATAATAATAATAATCTTGGATTATATAGGTAGGTACTTCAGATAATCATAATGAATCTAATCAATATAATAACATAACATGTTACATGTTTAATAAAGTTCTCCATCTACCTATTTCATTAATTTACAATACACCCATGTTTCAATATAAATGATAATTTGTCACCGTCAAAGTTCATGGTGCCATTTTTTCTGCATATATGTATAATATATCATGTGCACATATAATAAATACACTCCTTTTTTAAATGGAATTTATATTACGTATTACATTATTGATACCAGTTAATACTATTCACACAAAAAGTGTACACGAAGTGTAGGTAGATAAAAAACGCTATATGTTCTCAGAAACAATTTAAAGGAAAATGGAATGGATAGGTATTTGTATTTGTATATGATACTATTAATGAAATAATAATAGGTAAAAGCCAATATGTACCTTGGTAGTTAAAAATTGTTTGAAATAAGAAAAAAAAAATATCTGAATGTTTTATCTAGCTTAATTTGTTGTTAAATTTTTGGACTACAACTGTACTTAGCGCAACTTTAAATTATAAACTAAAACTTATGTATACCACAGGTTATTACGAGGTAATCAAGATAAAGGAATGTACTACCTACCATTATTATATTATTATCTGTACTTATCTATTTTTCATTTAATATGTATACCATATTTTCAAATAGAATAACATTAATGGGTACCTAATACATTAATATATTTGAAACATGTCTGTAGATCATGTATTATCAATAGTAGGTACCCCCCAATATTATTTATAATGTTAATTAATAGGTAGTACGTACTTAATTAATCTATATTGAGCTACTATTATTAACAAAATGATTTAATTAGGTATGTTTATACATTTTAGTAAACATTTTAATATTCTTAATTACAATAATGTGTTATATTTACCTAGTATTTATAATACATTTGTTATTTTTATTTATATATTGATACAATAAATTGACTAAATAAAGTCTTTAAAGATACATATTTATTATTATTAAATTATATTTATTATTTTAATTAGATTTTATTTAAATTTATTAAGGTGCCTCTACACCACACGATTTAAAGGAGTATTATTTAGGCAATTTATTATACTTTCTTTGTAAGATTTTGTGTTTGTGTGAGGTGTACTTGATCATTAATGTTAGTAACCTGCATAAAAAGTATACAAGTTATACACATGTACATGTCAGTTAGGTATCTATTTTATAACCATGAAAAAATGAATATTTTTGATTCAAATAGACGATTCTAATTCCATTAGAACATCACAATGAATACATCAAATTTAATTTTGAAAAAAAATTTCAAATTGTTCATAACATTTACGAGAGAATGATCAAAGTACTTTTTAAATTTGTTTTTATTTAATTAGATACACATCTTGAAAATTTTGAAACTAAATTGCTTTAATTATATTATAAAATATGAAAATGAAAAATATGGCGCGATCATTTCCTCGAGTAAGTAATGAAAAATCTGTACCTATATTATGTTTAAAAATTGTTATCGTGTAGTATGCATTGTGCCGGACTGTTGCAATAAAAATGAGTAGTTTTTGACAAAAGAAATGGTGGTGTAGAGGCCTCTTAAGAGGGTAATAGTAAAAAAAAATCATTACATTTTATATTTATCGGTTTATCTATAGTGCGCTGAATGTTCAGGATAGTTAGTAAGAGGGCCCTGTTCAAGTATTACGTAAGGGCCTAGGGGGAGGGAGAGGGTCTGTCATGTGCTTACATTTTCTGACAAAGGGGATGGGGGGTAAGAACAGTGCTAACGTAATACTTGAACGCCCCCTAATTGCATATGATTTTTATCAAATGTTGTTACTAGATATTGGAGAAGTATATGAACAACACAATTTAATAGATTTTATTGAAAAACGTGTAAAAGTTATTACAATAATACAGCTTACTAAATGATAAAAGTAATACATATTTATAACCAAGATTATTTAGAAGAAGCGAGACATAGAGAAGCTTGATTTTAGATTTTAGGATAAGCAAGAAATGTGTTGGTTTTATAGTAAATATTATTTGGGTAGGAGTCGGGCAGAAGTTATTTGATATAAATTGGTTTTAGTTTATACTTTAGAGAGGTAATTTTTCAATCACTTCAAATAGTTTTCTTAAAGGACTAGACAACTAAAAATTGTAAAAAAATGTTATTACACAAATAAAATAAATAGTACATGAGGTAAGACAAGTTTCTGTGGTTGAATTATTGTTGTAGGACAATTATTTCCCTGTATATAAATAGGTCGTTATGCCGTCTATGCTTTTATATGGAAATCACTGACCTAAGTTATTTGTTTATATTTTCTGTTATATTCGATGAAAAAAAGGAAAGCAAGACAATTTTCATAAGTCTGTGTTTTGCTAAATTTTGATATACGTTTTGTCATTTTAAAATAAATAAAATACCTAAAAAATAAATATTAAATATATATAAAATATTAAAAATACGACATATGGGCCGGTTTTTAAGAGATTCTATAATACTAATATAAGACATTTTAAGGAATATAAAAAAATGTTTAGTAAGTAATTTCAAAATGGTCTTGTGTCAGTACTACTTTTTATTATTATATAATAACAGTAGGTATTAGTATAAATAAAACATGTTTATGTAAAAAAAAGAAAAAATATGCCATATTTTTAATATTCTATGTATCAAAATTATTGAGGTAGCTGAAAAGGAAGATAAATCACAGCTGTTTGATATACAAGACAAAAATAATACAAACATTCGAAAAATCATCTACCGTACACCACGTCCAATATACGAAGAGTTAAAATCACAAAAATATTCAAGATTTCTTTAATTAACTTTAAACTCATTTTTTATATTCATTTTACATTAATTTTATAATATTATGTATATATAAAATATGCACAGTGTTATTTATTTATTTAGATGTATTTATATAAGTACCTACTATCTGAACTACTACATATCTATAGAATAAAGACAATTTTCATAAGTCCGATTGTTTTGCTAAATATTGATGTACATTTTATCATATAAAATAATTATTCAATTTGAATAGGTACTTACATAGAATATTAAAATACGGCATATTTTTACTTTTTTTTTTATTTAAACTACTATTTACTGATTACATATTAATAAAAAGTGGTACTGACACGGGACAATTTTAAAATGTATTTAAACATTTTTAAAATATATTTTTTTTAGATTTTCATATTTCTTAAAATGTCTTGTGTTAATATTATAGAACTCCTTAAAAACCAGGCGTATGCCGTATTTTCAATATTTCATATATTTAATATTAATTTTTATGTATTATATTTATTGAAAATATAAACAAATAACTTAAGCCGCTTCGGTGATGCTTGTATAATGCATCGGCCGCCACCGCGTTTTGTGATTTTATGAAGTCATGCATCATTTGAGTACTACCCTTAAAATTTTATTCATTGTTTATCTATCAATTGAGCCTGTTACTTTTTTTTCGTTTTATGGTCCTTTAACCTTTTATAACAGAAATACCTATTTTATAAATGCAGGGGAAATACAAATAAAGTGGTCATAGATGCCTGCATATTTGTGTTACATCAAACTTCAATGCAATATCTTTGTTTTTATATGTAAAATAATAATAGTACACTATTCTGTTCAAAGACCGAAAGGTCCATGGATTCTACTATCTGTATTTGGTTGATTTTTTTTGATTTTTAATTTTAATGGTAAATATTTCACTTTTTTTTGCAACAAATTATTATAAAATGATTACTTTCATATCATGTACTTGATAGAATCAAAATATCGAATTTCTCATGTCTCACCATATACTTCCAGTCTACAATTTTGATAATAGGTAATTTTTATTCTAAAATCACTCAGTAAGTTGTATTATTGAAGGTAACTTTTACAAGTTTTATATATTTTTTGTTCTACTATTGCTACTATATCACATTGTATATTATAATATTATATGTACCTAATTTCTACTTACAAAATTAAATTTTTAAAGTTACTTTCATCTATATATAACAAAAAAAAAAAAGAACTATTCATTCCAAAATATGTAAACTATCTATTTTTCAATATGGGTGTAAATTGTAATCTGTAAACATGCCCTTTATCTTCTTTAATTTAAAAATATTGTAATGCATATTTGTGTAAATTTGGTAGGACTTACAATCATAGTATTTTTAAATTAATTGAAATGATATTTCTTACAGGTAGGTAAATAATACAAATAAAATATGTGTTCTTAAATACATTTTCGACTAAGTTTTATGAATGAATTCCAGGATGAATACACATTATGTATTAATATAATAGTATTTTAAATTATTAAGAATATTGAATCGAGTGGGTGAATCTATTTTATTAAATTAATGAATAATGTGTTTTGTGAATCATATTGTTAATGTTCGGTTTCATTATTTGTTTCCATTATTGAAATGATATCATATTATTATATATATAGATTATTGTTCAAATAAAATTGTTGATTTTAAATGAAAAATTAGATCATTTTAACCAAGTGTTTATTTAAGTATACATATCTCTACTTAAATATAAGTATATTATACTATTATACTTATAAATATTTTGTTACAATCAGTATTTATATTTACAGTTATTTTTTTCAATGTAGGTGATCAAATTGATACAAAAAGTATCTTAAGCATTAAATAATAAAATATTAGATTGTTATATCAATATATGTAGTGAAGTTAAGAAAATATTTAGTTAAATTATGTAGGTAGGTATATAGTTTAAAAAAAAAATCAATTTAACCAATAACAACTGGTTTATAAATATTAATTCATAATTTGTGTTTTTAATGATTAAATAAATATTCTTTGAGTTTTCTTAATGATATGTATATATATTTTATTATAAAATCTTCGTAACAGTACAATGATTATAAGAAAAATGTTTATTCAGTAATTTAGTAGAATAAAACAACTACCTAATTTTCTTTATCTTAAATTTCATGACCGTGTTAATGAGGCCAGATTAAACTTTTAATTATTATTATTTTTTTCATTATTTTTCTTAATTTTTAAAAAAAATTTTGTGTACCTAATTCTTATTCTGGTTAATGTAATAGGTAATAATTATATTTTAGATTTGAAGCTAAGTACACTTAGGTACAATACATTTTTTGGTTGGGCTTTATATATATGTTTAAAATGTATCATTTAATATAATTTATTATATTGAAATAACTAACACACTATTTTTTTGAGAAAATTACGAAAAACTTAATTTCTTTTTTTAAGCAAGAATAAATATTTTTCTTTTGCCTATTTTTTTGTTTTTTCTATTATTATTTTATTTTGCATCTTATACTTCTGAATTTTGACACAATAATACTGTATTGTAAATAGAATGTGGGTGATAAAATTCACATAAATATTCATAATTTATAAAAAAAAAATTCAAAGGAACTAAATTAGTATAAGTACCAGATTTCCATAAATGTTTATATTGTATAAAACATGTATACACTGGCTTACCAATTTTTAAATATAATCTTTAATTGCAGTTATAATTATGTGGTGGTGTTCAGTGCTTATATTTATATTTTATAATTTTTTGAGACAAAAGGGAGTAAAATTGATAAATATTTATTTTAAGTGATATTTTATTAAGTACTTTGTAAGTTCGTAATTTTTTATTGTAATTTAGCTAGATTAGTCTGTTGTAACAATCTTTAAAATTGCATTTATAATTCATTTTGGTAGCAATGAGTAATGATAAATATAATATGATTATTATAATGTATTATTATTATTTTAAAGTAAATCTTAAATATATTTTAAATTAAATAATTTCTTATAAACATGTATTGTCAAATATTCTTTTAGAATATTTAGTTTTAAAAATGTTATTCATTAATTTCTGTAATAATTATTATTGATCAGACCTTGTACATTAAACAACAAATCGTTCAATAATTACTTGATCAATTATTCTTTACAAACACTAAAAATATAAGTACTTAATTGTTAGTTTTGATATTGTCCTTTTTAATTATTTTATAATAATATTACTTATATTATTAATATATAACTTTACACACATTAAGAAGATGTTACTTAATGTAGGTATATCTACATTAAATTGCATACAAATTTTGTAACTTTCAAAAACAATTCTTTTTCAGAACTAATTTGTGGTAATTATTGTCTTTTTTAATCTTAAAATGAGGATATTCATTTTTATATAAAAAATTATGTATATTTGTTGGATTTTAAATAAAATACCTATCTATAATTTATTATTTGCTGTTAGTATAAGGATCTGGTGAAATTTTAATAACAATTCAATTTTAATATTCAAATTTCATAAAATATATAGTTTGGTCTATTTTGAATTACTTAAGTAGGTATTTAAAAATAAATTAATGCTGTGAAAATCTTGTTGGAAACTATTATATAACTGTATTTAGCATCATCTTATTATTGCCTTTCTAATTTCCATTCACTGATTTGGTACATCCAACTTTGAGTGTACTGTCAGTTATAATAGAAGGCATATCATAAAAAAAGTGCCCTAGATATATATATATATATATTTATACTTATGTTAGAAATTTTCATTTATTTTGTTAGTTTAATCGAAATGCCTATCTATTTTAATATTAAAATTTACTTAGATCCAACTTTATTCTTATATTATTTATATATATTTACCAATATTTAAGTAATGTTGAATTTATATAATTTAATTTTTTATCTATATATAAAAATGCATTTTACTAGGAATTTGTAGATATTATAAAAAAAAATAATAATAATAATAATAATATGTCATACAATAGGCAATAAATGTGTTGGATATAATATTATATTGTTTAGTTTGTATATGTGAGGAGAAATTAGCTCATACTTTTTTTTTCTTGTTCCGGTAGACTATTGAGTGTGTATGACATTATTCAGACAGCTGTCTGATACACTTTGTCAACTTGACCTCTTTTATTAGATATCACTAGCAAACTATGTGAATTATTATTTAATAATAGCCTACCTACCGTGTTAGGCTTCAATAAAAAATGTCATATAACTTATTGTTAGGTTATTTTATCTATGTATTTAATTTTAAGTAAATTACTTAAAAAAAAATAATTATTTTTATCATCATGTTGAATAAATAACTGTTTCAATTGGGTAGTTCTGAGAATAATTTTTGCTTATTGGACTAATTTATTAGTTAATTAGAATATATAATTTTAGATATCTACATAAATATTAAACTTAAAACATTTAATTTCATCGATGCTTTACAAATTGTCATTGTATTGTTGGTATATTGAGTACCTATATATATTATAATATTGTATAATCAAAAATTTATTTATGTGTTGTATAAAAAATTCAAGATCAGGTATTTAAATGTATGAAATAGGTATTTAATATAATCTATAGAAAAACCAGGTACAGGTTTATTTGACGAATTATTTAACATAAATGTTAGGCGATTACGTACCTATATTGAATAATTCAATTTACATTTTATTATAGGATTGTACCTATATTGATTTAATTTACATAGGTACCTATTTGTTTTGATATTAAATGAAAAACGTTTTAAGAAAGTTTTAGGTATTGAAAGTTTAAAATACTAATTTTGTCCAATTTGTGGTTCATTATTTAATACTTGAATGTTTAAAATAATTACAATGCATTTATTATAGAATTATACACGAATGCATTTATTATGTAAACTATATACCTACTCGTACATGACTAAATTATCACAAATATTTTGTGAAATTTAATGCAAAATAAAAATATTATATTTTGCATAGATATTAGGTATACAAAAATTAAAAACAATATTTTCAAATTCAAATATACAATTATTTTCAGTGAAGCTAATTTGTATATGTTTAACTGGTTTTTAATTACCCTAATTATTAAAATTGTTTACTATCTCCATTCTTAAATTTTTAATATATATTCATTTTCATTAGTTATTTTTTTTTTTGTATTTTTAGATGCTGTTAAATCAACATTTTGACAAATATCCAGTGCTCATACTAAAAGATGTAACATATCAAGAATTGCGGTCTATGATGGACTATATGTACCGCGGTGAGGTGAATATTACTCAAGACCAACTTGGGTCATTTCTAAAAGCAGCAGAGTCATTGCAAATTAAAGGACTAACTGAGAGTAGTGGTCGAGCTGATCGAACTGATCGGAAACTAGATGCTCGAAAAAATGTAACCAGAAATATTTCACCCAGTTTGCCAAAAAAATCAGTTACACCTAAAGTTACTGATTGTGCTTTCGAACCATCTATAACTGTTCCACCACCACCCCTACCTCCACCATCTACTGTATCAACTATACCAAATACAAAACGACGTAAATTAGTACAACCTGTGAAGAATTTTAGTAGTCTTGTTGTGTCACCAGTTAATCCGAGTCGTACTAGTGCTAATAATTTAGATGTTCACAATACACCAAATCCCACTGCACCCAGTTTAGCTGGTGAAGGCAAGGCAAATATACCATCTCCACCAATAATTCCTAAACCTGTTGTGGAATCTGCAAATATTCAACTCGATAATGAGAAGTCTGATATTAACGGTTTAGTAATTGAAGAGAAAGAAGAAAAGTACTGGCCTTCTAGTGGTTCAGTTAGTGATATAAAACTTGAGAGAACAGATACAGATGAAGATGCCAGTGAGAGCGATAATAATTTTCAAAATGAAATCTGTACGACCAGCACAACTGTTATTACCCCTTTAACATCTCAAATCAGTATGAATAATTTTCAACCCGAAGAAGGTAATGTACATTTTTTTTTTTGCTGTCCCTTCTGTCAGTAACCAGATATCTGGGGGGGGGGGGTATTCATTCAGATTTTGAACATAAAATTTTTTTTATCTTATCAGCAAAATAACCTAATATTTTTCAAATTCTCCAGTATTTGACCATTAATTTGAACACTTATTTCTGCTCACTAAAAAATATTGAGTTATTAATAAATTTACTTGTTGATATTGACTACACATATAATAAAGTAAATATGTACATATTTTTTTTGATCTTATGTAATTTGTTATGCTGAGAACAGTAATGCAATATCAGAGTTTGATTGTCGGATTTAGTTTTAATGTCAGGTCAATTTAAAGTTTGCGATATTTTTAGTTAGTGTCTGATGCTGCTGAAGGGTAGTGATATACACTTAAACACATTCATTTCGATAAGAATTTTATAAACTAAAAATAGGTATTCAAAATTTTCATTTTATTATTGTAATGTATTCTAACATTTACTTGTGAAGCCGGCATACATTTGAAGTGTGATCTGTCTTTGTAGCTAATCTATCGTGTACTAAAATAAAAATAAATTCAATATTTCAAAATCTTTGTGTGCGATATCAATCTGGGTTACATACATATATAAATTAATGAGTATTTATCATCCCTCCATTGTATCACTAGTTGCTATGCTTACGTACCAGCCACCGTTGTGCTGAACAAATATTTGACTTTAAATTGCTATAACTTAAAAACTAAATTTTAATGGAATATTTCAATATGGAAATGGATTCATTTATGATTTTACACATTTTTATATTATAATTGGTTAATATTTTGCAGTATTTTTAATGTGAAAAAGCATAAAATCAAAAACTCTAATCTGTACAAACAAAAGCAAAACCCCTCATAAAACTATTGTAATATTCTATTATTATATTTTAAAATGATCTTCATTTTATTTTCTTTACCTCTACATAATAGATATTAATTAAAAAAAAAAAAAAAAATTAAAATTACTAGGTAGGTATATTTCACAGTTTTTCGTTTTTGTAAAATTTGATAAAATCAACTAATGAGGTTTTGCGACATAACCAACAATATGTGGCTTCCATTCTCAATAAAATTTGGATTAGCTTACATGATATATGGGTACTTGGTTTTTTTAAAAGACATAAAAAGTTTGGTTACTGTCAGAAAGGTTATTGAGTTTTTAAAGTACCAGATTTTGTTTTATTATATTTGGTCTATTTGATTATCGCAATTACTGTATATGGCAGTTTATATTATTATGATATATATATATAATTTATTATTATATATAATCATTTTTATTATTTAAAATTTAAGAACAAAAAAGTAATAATATTTTCATCAATATGTTCAGAAAATATTCTGCGCCAAAATATAAAGTTTAAAATATAAGTTACTATTAAAAATTAGAATTAAAAAAATTAGAATTTTTTGTGAAATGTAGTATTATAATGATTTTAAAATGAAGTAAAAAAAAGTTGTCTAGATGATGGAAGTTGGTTCTTCAGTCCTTTGATTGGTTAGTGTATTATTATTTTAATTTTGAAAGAAAAAATAAATTATCACATTCCAAAGGTGATTCTGAGAAGATTGGTGGTAATATGAAAAAACTATTTGTTAGTTTTCCTTTATGCTTAAGAAAACATTGGGAAAATAGAAAAATTACCTAATATTTAATACTAAAATAACTAAAATATTATACCTCTAAAGTACCAACTAGAACTAATTTGTTACATTTTAAATAAGTTCTACTCTATGACTCTTGGCCAACTCCTACCAAAAAAAAAAAAAAAAATAAAAAATATGCAAAAAAATAAATAAAACATTATAAACCCAATACTTTTCTTGCTTCATAAAGATTGTAAATATTATAAACATAAAAGTTAATTAAAAAATGAATTTAAAAAGAATAATTTTGTTTAGTGTAGTCTATTATTGACTAATCATAAAAATCTATAGTCATAATAATAGAACAATACCTTAACAAAATCTGTTATTATTATTAACTCTTGTATAATAAATTATAATTTTAATAATGATGTTAAAAATGTTTCAGGTATGGAACTTACGGAATATGGAGGCATGAATATACCACCTAACATGCAAGATCAAGGTATTTTTAACGACTTTGTCATTTGACATAAGTCGATTTTATGTGATAATTAAAAAAATATATATTTATTACAGCATTTTCTTTAGGTTCTTTATGGTGGAAAAATTTTGAACAAAACTCCAAATACGTGCGTACGACTCAAGCAAATCCATTCAGTTGTCAACATTGTGGCAAGAGGTATCGATGGAAAAGTACACTGAAACGTCATGAAGTATTTGAATGTGGAGGAAAAGAGCCAGTTCATCGTTGTCCTCATTGTGAATATCGCGCCAAACAGAGTGGTAATCTAAGGGTGCACATACGCAAGTACCACACTGCGTTAGAGTAAGTTCCTAGATGCGTCACAACATCCAATGTAAAAGTTCGAGTAGTTAAAGGCTCTCTAACTTTTTAATTTTAATTTTTACTATAAATTTCATATTTGCTCATTGTTGTGATTTCATGGAAACTTCATCGATCAGGGTTCAGTATTAGCTTCCACTTTATTAAATGAAATGAAACAATTATTTTCCTAATTCGTCTGAACAAATAATTTTAAGGCTCAATATCAATGGAGTTGATTGTTTTTGATATTATTATTATTATTATTATTATTATTATTGCAATTATTAATTTTTTATCCATTATGTACAATGTTCTCTTTTTGGACATTTTATTATTTAAATACATTTTGACTTAATATTGTTTCCTAGACATTGGAATTATACATGGTAATAATATTGTCCTTATTATATGACCACACATTTTCAGCACTATGTTTTGTATGTAAAATGTTAATGTTATTATTTGCATGTGACTTATGTTAAGGAATTCTTTTTTTTTATGTAATTGTAGGACAGTGTGCGTATTATTTTATGTAATATTAATATTATGTATGCAGTATTTAAGAATTAACCGCTACACTTGTTCCTAAAATATATATAAAATTAATTGATACATGTTGATAGATTTAACTTAAGTTTATATTTAAATTTTTCTCTAGTATTCAATATACATTTTATTATTTTTAAGTTTTAGTACTTAAGTGGATTAAATTAGATGTATATGTATGAATTTCAAAGCTCATGAATTATTTAAACTCAATGTGATAGAATATTGTTTTTCTTTTTTTATCAATGTTTTATTTTTTTACGGGTATACCTCACTGTGAGCTTCCAAAGTGCCTTATGAACTTGTGATTATTGAATTTTATTTTAACTACAGCGTCAAATTTTCATTTCTAAAAAAATGTGTACAACTGGTGTCTTCCAAATAATTGTTGTATTTCCGCGTTTATGTGTTTTTGAATTTTTTATGTATGCTTTGTTATATGTTAGGTTTGTATTTTTATATGTTTAGACAAAACTAATTGTCTATATTTATAAACAACCATTGTAATATGTCGGAATAATATTTTTGAACAAAGTGGACTCTTGATGAGCAAATGATAAATATAGTACATTCTTGATGAGCAAATGAACATAGTACAATAGAATATAAGGGTAGGTTTTTTTTTAATTTGCTCATAGGACAAATCTTAGGATTTTGAATAATACATATTGACTGTTTAATCACTACGGGTCTTCATCTAACGCACCTCTATAGTTTACTAATTGTATAAGATAAAAACAATAATATATATCCATGACAATAATTTTATGTTACATAATATAATATATGTTACATAACATAACATATTATATTATTTTATATATATATACTTCATCTGACTGATTTAGATCGATCTGACTATTTACAATGATTATTATTGTATTTTCATGTTAATAATGGGCATTTTCCTTGATTTATATTATTTACAAACTACCAACTTAAAAATTTCGTTTTATTTTGTATACGTCTATATTATTATGATTTTTTTTTTTAATGGTAAACAGGTTAGGTAGGAATATGGTAAGTGCCCTATTTTTTTTATACATTTTATATGATTTATACTTAAGACTAATTTTGTTAACTATTAATTTTTTTGTATTATTAAGTATTTTGTGTTGGATTTATAATATTATTTGCTTTTTTATGAATCTATTATCATTATTTTTTTTTAGGTATCTACTTATTTAATTTTTGTATGAAATAAACATGTAAAAATACCTATACAATTTATGCGTACAATTGTTTTTTATTTTTCAACATTCATATAATGAAACATTGTAGGTAGTATTAAGTTCCTAAATATAAGTTAAGAAATATATCTCATTCGGTCTGTCCATCTGTCTATCTGTTGCTATGGGTTTGTCGATTTGGTTACCATGGAGATAGATACTATTCGTTTTATAATATTAGATATATATTAAATGTTTGTCTGTCTTTATAATTCATTGCTGTGGTTATCAATATAAATATTTTATTTATTTTGTTAATTTTAGGTTTCCATACAATTTTTATATCATGGTTAAATTAATTGTTTATGGAATTGTACATTATTGTTTAAAATACGTGTAGAAACCTGGAATTCCTGGAAAACCAGTGCTTTCCGAAACTTGTTTCAAATTATAAATTATACAAAAAGAAATATAGAAATAATGACCACTCAGTTATTCACAACTACGAATAATTGAATTGGTCCAGTTTTGAATTTATTTATGTTTTGAAAATCAGGCGTGTATGTTAAACTGTTCAAAGTATAATAGTTGAATAATAATATATTATCAATTTATACGGTTTTTCGATATATTTACGATTTCACTGGAGGTTTAAGCGTGTCTGAAATGAGGAAAGCTATAAGTTTATACTGGCCATGGTTATTTTCTTTGACCGAAACGAATTGCAATTGTTCACGGTTAGGCCATTTACGATTTGAAATTTTAAAAGTATAAAAAAAAAAAAACAATAGTTCTACAATTGTTGATAAATTAAGAGGCTATGTGCGAATTTGAACAAAAAGATTTATTATTATATTATGATCTATTGTCTCGATTTTTATATTGCACGTAATCTGTTTCAATTTATTTATTTATACATAATACCATTGATTATATATTATAATACCTATGTATAATGTATCTATATTATTGTGTAGAATATATTATTAAAATATTAAAATGTTTAATCGAATTAAATTAAAATACAGTTGAGAGGACACCAAACCAAAGACTTTCAAAAATGTATTTTTTAATTATTATTATTATATTATTATTATTTTTATTATTATATTAATAATTAAAAGGTATTTTCAATACCTAGTAAAAATTAAAAACTAAAAAAATATCCAGAAAAACAAATAAAATTACCTCTTAAAGTGATTTTCGAGTTCAAACACCTATTACAAAATGTGTACAAAATAAGATTTTGGAGACGATCTCGTAGGCGTTTTGAAAAATATTCATTAACAGAGTTGCAGTGATTTAAAAAACTAAAATTAAAAATAAGTAATTTTGAACATTCGATATTGTGTTATATGTATATTAAGAGACGGGTAAAAAGCGTATGAGATCGTATCCAAAATATTGTATTCTAAATATATTATAATAGGTGTTTTAATTTTACACGAACCTATGTGAGCAATGCACATGTCAATTTGCAATCACAAAAAATGTATATTTTGCACTGGATTCGGAAGTGCGTAAAGCAGGAATATAATATAATGCTGGAACAATAAATAACACACTAAAAATTTCTTCTCCCTCTTTGTTTTTTTTTTTTGGTTTTGCTATAACTTTGATGCTATGAGTGAAGAAACTTTATTCCATTGAGACACTTCGTGTTTTAGGCTACTCTAAGAGATACGCACAGAAAATTACCTCTAAAAACATTCCAAGTACATTTTTCAAATAAAGATAGCACACTTAGTTTTAATTGTAGTTTACTCAGACACGACAGATGGTTAGGTATAGTATATACGTAGGTATATCAGTGTATAATGTCCTTCTCCCCTTTTTGGTATTCGTATAGGTAACTTTAGTGCTATTATTGATGTTAGAAACGTTGTTTCTAACAGGTTACATTTTATTTTAAAATAATCTTAGATGTACATCTAGTAAATTCTCCTAAGGGGTGGGGGATGTACATTTTTGAAATAAAGATAGTACATTTAGTTTTATTAATCATACAGTGTACTCGAGACCCCACACATATGGTCTAATAATTGAATTATTTTCAAATTATTTTTTTATGGCAAAACAATTGTGGGTGACTATAGAGGCCATTTTAATATTTTTTCCTGCAAGTGTATCGAAAAACTAACGATGTTAACGAAATATCATTAAAAACTGACGATAATATAAATATAGGTACATTTGTAATATAGTTACCGAATTATAAGTGTATATATGTATATTTTTGGTTTCTAATCATGAGTTTAGTAATCTTATATATCATCGTCGTGTCTGTCCTATGGATGGATTTTCATAGTTACGAATGACGTTGTTGATTTGACGTTTGATTGTCCAGGTCAGTACTCCTGGCACCCGCACCCTAAAATTTTAAACCAAAAATTATCTTATTTTTTTGTAAGTAATTCGTAATTTTTTGTAACCATAAATTCAGAATTTGTAACTTCATTGGGGCCCCAGATAATTCAATTTTGATTTCCGGGTGCCAGAAGGACGTCCTTCCAGCACCCGCAATT
>JAIPRL010002776.1:24475-54679 GCA_025469235.1 Pemphigus obesinymphae | reverse complement strand
GGCGAGTGATATGAGGAAGGTGGGAGTAAGTGAAGAAGATGCGGGAGATAGAGTTAAGTGGAAGTGTAGGACCAGGGTGGCCGACCCCAAATAGTTGGGAGAGAAGGCGAAGCAGAAGAAGAAGATTATTATTATTTATTATATTATATTAAATATATATTCACCACAATAATTAAAAAAAGACTGATTTTACAAATTTAAAATATTCATATACAATGTACATAAAATAAATATAATTATTCAATCAACGACAGTGTAGTTATATTTGGACAACAATAAAATTCTTGCCTATTGTTAATATATTTACCCATACAGAGCATTTAAAAGGTCAAATTTACCTAAACGTAATCTTTACTTAAAATGAATATTATAATAATAATATTTATATGTACTTATATAACAATTATATGTACTAATAGGTATATTATATTAGACTTCCTGTCCCATCATTTTTCGAAATATATTTACTGGTATAACAAAATAAATATTATACCTACTTACGGCGGTGTTCGGTCAAAATATCCAAAGACAAAATATCCAAACCAAAATATCCAAGGACAAAATATCCAACGGACAAAATATCCAAATATTGTGTTATTTTTAAAAAACAAAAAAACGAAGGGGGTGGGTTGAATTTAGTATATTATACACCGATGTACCCTTGAACCATCAATGGTATCCTGAGGACTCTATAACTAAAACTAAATGTGTTATGACAGTTTCAAAATTACACTCTATATATATATACCCTATATACTTATGTTATATATATATATATATATTAGTTATTACCAATAGTATAGTGTATATTATGTTACACAAAGTTAATAAAAAAGTAAAAAATAAAAAGTAAATAGCATTAATGCTTGACATCATATTATAATTTTATTTATAAATAGTATTTTTTCATTTTCCTAAGTAAGATAATAAATAAATAAATAATACTTAAATACATACCGGGCGATTTTTACCTCCCGGTATAAATTTACTAGGGGGGTATTAATCACCCGTTACGCTGGGCGATTATTACCTCGGGCGATTAATACCTCCCGGTATAAATTTAACGGGGGGTATTATAATCGCCCGTTACACCGGGAAACCTTGTAAAGATCGGAGCACTCCTTCTGGTAGAAAAAGTGTTTACAGAAAAATAAAAAATAAAATAAATAAAAAAAACATCATTGTAAAACCAATACCTATAGCTCCCTCGTTACGCTCAGAATCTAAAATGAATATATAAATGGTAGTATAGGAATGGCTCCAATTGTAGAAAAATTGAGGGAGAACAGATTGAGATAGCAAGATTAGGTAGGTACATATACAGTAGATTTTTTAAGTGCATATTAATTTTAATTTTACATATATATTATATTGTTATTTTAATAAGATATTTTTTTTTTTAATTTTTTATTAAAATTTTAAATATAATAAATTATATTATTTTAATTTTGCAATGAAAAATTGACATTAACCATTTCTCATTTTTATTAACTGATAAATATATAGAACGGATTTTCGATATGAGCATTTTTTATGTGTTGTTAAAAGATTAATTTTATCGAATTTTTAAATAACTATTAATCTTAAAACAATCAATAGGTATATCATAAAACGGTCAGAAAGGCGATAGATAATATTAGCCATCATTTGTTTTTTGTTTCATCTTTCAATAATATATTTTTAAGTTTATATAAATAATAAATGAGTAAACATATTTTTTTTTAAAAATAAATTTTAGGACTATACAACAATAAAAAATAGTACCTATTGACACAATACTATTTTTAAATTGTTGGATTTTCATTTTTTTAAAATTTCATAAAAATAAAATTGCCTTTACAAAACCCCTTAAAAATCGAGTGTCCTTTTAAGTTAAAAAAAAAAAATGTTTTATTACTATTATCAGAAAAATGATATGTAATAACATTGATTATAGTATAATATAGGTAATCAATTGTAATAATTACGAAAATAATCGATTTATAAGACAATCAAAAATTATATTTATCATGCATTAAAAATGTTTATTTAAAATATGGGTAATACTATAGGTATAAATTAACATTTTTTCATTTTATTTAAATAATTCCACCTATCTAATAAAAATGACATTTTACACATTAAAAAATTGCGGATTAGATATATTTTATGGTCTAACTACCATGGGTACACTCCCATTTTTCTTTTAACTCTTTTGGTATAGCTAATTACGTCTTCGACTAAATCATCTTCGTGTTCTTTTATATAAATTTGAGCATTGTCGCAATTTTTTGGATATCCTGTGGAAAAAAAATAAAATATATAAAACGTAAAATTATATATATAGGTAGGTACCTATAGGTATCTAAAATTATTTATGCTGTAGGTACACTTTCATGCAGTGGTTTAGAATTAAAGGATCGAGTAAGTAAGGTTTTTTGAACTTGTTCAACAGTGCATTTTTTAAATCTAAGCGGCAATTCTTATATTTTATAAATAATAGGTAAATAATATAGGTACCTATCTATATCTAATATAGACAAAGTTTCAGTTATTGTATTTTCGTTATTAATCTATAATGATAGCGTACCGATTTCGTCTCGTAAAAATCTGACCATGAGACTGCTCTGTAAGTTTAATGCCGTTTCTGCGTCCATCTTCTTCAACATGAGTAAGTCCAACCAATATCCGTGTATAAAAGGCGTGTCCGTGGGACTTTCGTGGGTGGTATTTTTCAACGTGTATAATTGTCGAACACCTTTGGAACAGAAATACTTACGGAGTACATTTATATTCGCCGGATTATGGAATGTGTGCGTATTGATGAATAATATTGGTTGACGTATGTCTAAAAATGGTTCTGATTTTATCGGGAACATCCAACCGTCAATAATTACAGCCGTTCTTTAAATTTGTAAAAAAAAAAATTTTATATTATTATATAGTAGGTACCTACTTATATATTATTGTATTTACATATACACTGAATCAAATATCATTGGTAGAATTAACAATATGCAATAATCAAATTTTAACAAACGAATATTTGTTGAAATAATACAATTTTTATTATTTTAATATTATTTATATTGTTAAATTAATAAAAAATGTGTTTACAATAACAAATTCATTTTGTAAATTTCACAAAATATATAAGTTATAATTTAATAAAAAAATATTTTTCAAAATTAATGCAGATTTTATTATTTTAATCAAATACGTTGTTATTAAATTGAAAAAATATTCTGTTTAAATTTACCATTTTGATTAACAAATGGACGTTTGTTCTACGAAGGAGAAGAAAGAAAGAAATACAAAATATTTATAATTGAATTAACGAAATATTTGTTAATTCAAATAAATTTGTATTCAATTGGACAATATTTTACCCAAGACATTGATAAAAGATAATACAATATAATGCGTTTTGTTATTTTACTGTTAAATCAACAAACATTTTATTGAACGTATTATATTAACAACCATATTATTAAATTGATCTATATATTTATTGAAATTGCAGATATATTTGGTTCAGTGTATAGGTATAAATTGTGTTATTTAGGTAGGTATATTATTATTATACAATAGATTTATTCATTATAATGTTTCTTGTGTTTTATATTATAGGTAGGCTACATACTGCATCTAATATATATTATATATCGAACAAACCTCCTATACTATGTAGGTATATGTACATTTGTGAAATGTTCAGAAAACACTAAAAAGTAAAATCTAAATTATAAATTAACCGTCATTCCTAGCAATACAAATATATAGTTTCAATTACGAACACTCACGTTATTATGTGAGTGTTCGTAATTGAAAACTGTATTGTTAAACCAAATTCTAATAGGTACATTTAACAGATAAAGATAATACATATATAATAAAAGATATTAAAGGTTTTATAAAAAAAAACTGTCAAAGATTTTTTGAAATTTTCAATTTCACATACTTTGCACATATAGGAGATTTGTATGTCATCGATTGTTTTTAAAGTTACATTTGAATCACATATATGAGGTATTTAAAAAATGTCATATACCTTATATAGGTAAGAACTAGGAGGTTCGGTATTTTATATTAATTTTAATTTTTCATAAAAGTGAGATATAACACATGGGATTTATGTTAATTATATTAAGGTTTATTAAGGGAAAATGGTAGATATCATTAAGATAATTTCGTATTTGGAAACTCATCTGATGTTAAAAATTAAAATTGAAAAAGCCGGCCAGTAAAGACTAAGGGCCCTTCTACCGGTAGAACCACTTCACTCGTCAGATAGTATATACACTAGTGGTGTTTCATTAATGTAGGAATATATAATTTGAAAGATATTATAAACTCTTTTTTTTTTTTTAATAAAACAGAGCGGTAATAATAGTTTAAAATTAAATACATACTTTGTAAAAGTTTTTAGAACTATTATTTTCGTAGTTTCCTGTAGGTGCGTCTTATACCCACTTTTTCCTTGCTTGTTTATTTAAAAAGTAAAATATAATCCTGTCTGATAAACCTTCCCGATAACACATAGGAAAATAGACGATACACGAAACGATGTGATCAAGTCTTCTGGTCGAAAAGTTGTTCACAACTTGCTTAGAATAAATAATTATTTTACAAGGTGACAAATTAATGGAATGTTATACCTAATGCATGAAACGCAAAGCATTGCTAATTATATTGTTATCTTATTTATATAAGATATCGTATAAATAGTCAATAAGTACTGAAAGTTTTGAAACTAAAGTTTTGTGTCTTTATTAATGAAAAAATACAATTTAAAAATATTAAACATTTAAAAATCTTGCATTAAAACAAATTTTTTTCTGTGCCTACTTTTTTTAATGGTGTCCATGGACATGCACGTATAATAAAGTACCTAATGAAGTGTAACCTATGCTATTATATTGGATGATATTGGTTTTGTAAGTATAATATTTATTACATTTTTTTGGATATTATTTAAAAAATTCCAATAGGGGGTCCATCCCACCATATCCTCCCCTCCCGTAAATACGCCACTGATTATATGGTCAAACACTCAAATACCGAATTATTGTTATTGCAGTTCGGGCTTTTACCAACGAGTATTGGTGAATCTTAAGTAATAGCGGTAAAAATCTTTAAAAAAAATTTAATTGATTATTTATAAAAACTAAATAATCAGATGACCTATATATTTTGTACGTATAATAGCGACGTATACCTACGCATGTATTAAAATTTAAATTGTATACATATCATATAGGTACATAATTATGCCTGTATCTATTTTATATGTATAGTAATTTAATAATGTTATCGATTTTATAGCAAAATAATGTGTTTATTATCAAATAAATGGTATGGGTGTTATAATATTATATTTTATATTACACATATAAACACGAATCACGATATTACTAATATTTGTGTACTATAATAATATAGGTAGTTCATTATATATAAACAGAATTAATACACTTACTGATAACGTTTGTCATTGCTAGCATTGTACATTGCGGTTGATCCACCAAATGAAAATCCACTTGAAATTATTTTTTCAACGTTAATTCTATTCTGATTGCACAAGCCGTAAAAAACATAAATTTTTAAAAATATTTTATTCTGCATAGTCGTCATGCGTGTGTATACCTACTGTATATTATGAATATTACATAAAATGTAGGTACCTACCTTAAATTGACCTAAATCAAATGATGATGACTTGAGTACGTTTTTTACAGAAATGCCTTCGTTGATTTCTAAAAGTGTGTCCAGAAGTTTGGTACATTCTTTGTGTCTCATTTTCATCTTAAGTAGGTATATAGACAAATCAACGAATTTCATATTATTTTACATTGAATATTATGTAGGTAATAGTAATAGTAATGCAATTACTTGGTTATTCCTTAGGATATAACGATCAGAGCCATAGGATTCGTGTATATGTTGATGGTGGATCCATGTACGATCGTCTCTCTCTGCGTTTTCAGGCGAATCGTAGTAAAACGTAACCGGCGATGATTTATCTCTAACACAAAATTAAATATGAAACATTATTTAATTCGAACAAAAATATAACAGTTAGTGCATTTAAAAATGTTTTCGAAAAAAGATAATATTGTGCTTGAACTTTTTTTTTATGTATTATATATGAGTGGCGTAAGTTGGACCAGTTGCAAGGGGTCACAAAAACCAATTTTTTGTTGCTCCTTTCTCCATAAGTGCAAATAGATGTAGGGAAGCCCCCTCCAAAATGTATAACATTTCAAGTATACCGGCATATCGTTAGGAAAAAAAATTCTAGAGTTCAAAATTGACCGACAACAGTTTTTTCGAAAAACAACCATTTTTTTTTCAGGAAAAAATAAAAATAGAAGTCGTTCACAATGCAAATAATGCAAGTTTTCATTCTCATCGGTTCTCAAACAAGATTGTGTATTTTAATTTGAACAATTATTTTAAATTTGTACGATAAGTTCATATTCTGTTTAATTACTCATTTAAGCAACTGGTATGATAATATTTTATTAGGTGGAAAGAATTTATATTTTAGATTATTTTATTGGTTAAGAATATAATATTAGTTTTAGAATAAATATTTGTATGATATTATACTTATAATTAAAAAATATGATGTAGACGTAGGTACCTACCTTAGTGCATACATCATAATTATATATTTTGGGTAAAATAAGTTCAAAAATGGACAAGATGTTTTTATATAGACAGATTTCTAATATATAATTACAATAAATTTCATCTACTTATTGGTACTTTGTACAATGGTCATCTTACAATTTTTTCTATTATAGATTACCTAGGCATAAAATACAATTACCTATATTATAAAAAAAGAAGAAAACGAAAAATTGCCTTCAAACTTTTGTTATTTTGTTAAAATTTGAAAAACCGAAATTAGTACAACATATTGGCCTTGTTTTGGCGATGTATTTTTGAGAAATCTGTAGGTTTTTGGTAAGATTGTTAATTTTAATTAATTATTTGTTTGTTGGACATATACAATTTATGGAAACCCTATTGCTCGTTTTAGTAAGCATTAGATGTATTTTCGCTTAGGGATTCAGAGTAGCTAGGTTGACTAAACTGACTCAAGGGTTCGTTTAGTTCTATGGTATATTTTTACAGAATCGCCTATTTTAAACTCAAATTACCTATCAACTATATTCTTATAAACAGTTTTACAAATATTAATCGAATTTCAATTAAATGTTTACAATTAATTAATCTTTATTACAATAAACTTTATTTTCAATATACATATATCAATCAAAGAAGAAACTGTATTTAAACGTTTACTCTTGTCTCTTATATGATTTAAATATAATTATTGCCAATCACAGATTCGCTGTTTCTGACTTTCTGTGATTTAATAGATTGTTCAAGTCTTATCAATATACATGTTTTTACGAATTAACTTAATACTCCTAATTCAATATACGTTTTTTAGCGTAGCGACCAAGAACAACACCAGGTCGCTTTCAACAACCTTACTATTTTATAGCGTTTAGTTGTACAAATAAACATAAAATTAATTTGGCTCACCGTTTGCTCATTTCATAGCTACTTGGTATAACTTACGAACTATTGAAATACATGTTTGCTATGATGATTGGTTGCAAGACCAAGTAGTGATAATACTTAAATTGATCGAATTAATTAGAATAGTAATAAATAAATAATTTGAATATATTAGGTAGGTAGGTACCTATATAGTTTCTTCTTTGGTTGATACCGAAATTTTTTTTAATTATAAACATTTCATTTAAATTCGTTTAAAATTTATAAAATTGGTATTAAGAATAGTTAATAGATTATTTGAGTTTAAAAGGCTCATATTCACACATATACCTAATAGGTACATATATATATATATATTATGTAGGTAGTTATAGAAAAATACATGATGAATATGCACCAAGTCCAAGACAAATATGCTTAAAGCAAGTACCTATCTACTTAGAAGTTATATAATTAGTTTGCAGTCGGCATTAATGTGCAATTTTTACGTATGCTGAATTTTTCACCAATTATTCAAATCAATATAATTTCGTATAAATATTAGTGAATTAAGCGAATATTTTGGGCAACCTGGTTATAGCGGTTACTTTGGGTTGCTAGGTACGCGAAAACTCACCTATCTAGGTATAATATAGTTTACCTACTACAAATATTGCAAAAACTTAAATGCAATTACCAATCAAACCAATATAATACGAACAAAAATGATTTTTATTATATTACAAAAATAAATACTTATTCATTACCTATTCATATATCATAAATCATAATATAACATTACTAATTTTTTCTAGGGAAATTTTTTTCTATTTTGCCATTATATAGCCATACCTACTTCATTTTGACAAATATATTATAAATTATACTTTAACTCTTTGAGCGGTATATTATTTTTGTTTGAATGATTTCAGAGAGTTTCATTTGACGTTTTCGATTCATGTATAAAACAAATTTTTTGCTCATCTTGGCCAATAGCAGATACATATATCATTTTAACATTTACATTAATAATATCAACAAAATTTTAGTAAATATTCGTTAAAGACAGAAAATACAGAAAAGCGTCAACGATAATTGAAGTCTTTACTCTAATATGATATATCTAGGTACCAATAAAAAAGGTCCAATTGACGTCTTTACTGTTAAAAGGGTTAATATTTTAACAGTAATAATACCTGTGTTCAATGGCAGCCACTATAAATCCATAGGACGCTAACGTATTATATAAATTCGAACAAACGAATCTCGTGGCCGCGTATCCATGTGAAAATATGATCAAAGGATACGATTGTTCCATATCCGATAATGGTGCGTCACTTATGGTTGGTATGTAATGTGGTTCTGAAAAATAAAAATATCAAAAGTAAATATTGTTACAAAATTAGATCATATAATGTATATTATAATGTATAGATTATATTATTATAATATACTATATTATATTATTATATAGCCATATATATATATAGGTTAGCTGACACTCGATAGTATTATATGAGGGATGTACGTACTTAAAAAAAAAAACATTAATATATATAAGTATTAATAAATTAAGAAAAAATATTTCGAGTTATGCGTACTCAATTCATTTTCTAAAAATATATTTAAAATATTTTTCAAATAATGTAAGAACTAAAAAAGCCGGATTCGGGAGGGGGGGGGGGTGAAAGCACTTCGGTCGTTGGATAAGATACTGGAGATGGGTACATTGAATTTGAAAGCAATTATTAATGATAAATCATTTCGTTCGTTAAAACGGTTCTAAGCGAAACTTTGGTATGTATAACTTAATACTCATGTTATACACTATTAGCCTATAGGTATATACTATATAGTCAATAAAAAATACGACGATATATTATACACAGTGCTATAATAAATATTTGGCGTATATTTCAAGTTTCTGGCATTTCAATTTTCTAATTTATCATAAATTTCGGTTTTTTTTTTTTTTTTTTTTTTTAGTTTTTAGTTATAAATATTATATTATATCACCTATATAGTCGGAAATAATAACAAGTTTATTTTTTATTTTCTATTCTAATTTATAACAACTTTTCGTGTTACTTTCCTTATAAAAAGTAGTTTTGCGTTACGCTTTTAAAACTAGGTGCTTAGAAAATAATTAATACAAAATAATTGAAAATATATTAAATTTATAACTACCAAAAAAGATCGAAAATTATTATGAATTGAAGAATTAAAATGTCAGAAATTTAATATTTACTATAGCTCTATATGCAGGCTTGGGTAAAATAATTTTAAAAAGTATTTCGAATTAGTGATGCACAAAGCAAGACCAAGACCAAGATCATGACAGTCTTGGTCTTGGTCTTGGTCTTGTTGACTCAGTAGAAGTCAGTCTTGGTCTTGGTCTTGGTGGTCTTGCTAAATTCTTGCAGCCTTGATTTTTTTTTTTTTTAAATTATAAATAAGAATAAATAATTTATTTATACGTACACAAGGGGGGATACAGGGAGCAATGGAGGTAATTCCCCCCCCTCCGTTCACAAAAATTAATTAGGTTTTCGATAACACCGAACTTTCAAGAAATAGTAGAATATCTGTTTACCCATATATTCGATAAGCGATAAACATTTCCAAAAATATTACAATAGGATATTGATGATTGCTTTACCAGAAATCTGTAGATTTGGTGTGGAATTATAAATAATGTATACCAAGAAAAAAAATGTAATAAATAACGTATTTAATTCATTAATTTTTATTTTATTTAAAAGCAAGACTTGCAAGGGTCTCAAGTCTTGAGGTCTTGGTCTTGGTCTTGCATTATAAGTCTTGGTCTCGGTCTTGGTCTTGCATACATTTTTATTTAAGTCTTGCTATGAAATAGTAAAATCTTGGTCTTGGTCTTGCTAGCTCTAGTACAGTCTTGGTCTTGGTCTTGATTTTTTGCAAGACCAAGACCAAGACCGAATTTGCCCATCACTATTTCGAATATTATCAAAAAAAGTATTTAATTAATGGAATATTTTATGATAATGGTATTCTCAAAGTATTTCTAATACTCTACAAAAAGTTTTTCAAATATTTTTAGAATATTTTTTCTTATCTATAGGTATCTACTAAATTTCAATGATGAAAATATTAAGTAGTAGGTAAATATATTATTATTTAACTTATCTTAAACAGTAAACAATGTGTGCTTGAGGGGTTCTAATTATTTTAGATTCTGAGAGAACAATTTACATTTGAATCTGACGGAAACATATAAAAAAAAGTTTTTTTGAAATAATTGGAATCTTAAAAATATTTATTTTGTAAGGAATAAAATACTTTTAAAAATAATTTAAAATACTGTATTAAGTACTTAAAAAAAAAAGAATTCAGAAAGTATTTAAATACTATTCAAGTCAGGTACTATGTATATTTTTAATGTTAATAGTAATATTCATGTATTATATATTGAATCGTTTGATCGAAAGCAATGGTTTATCATTTCTTTCAAATTCAACATAGCCACCACCAATATTCTACCCAACGAGCAAAGTGTTTCCACCCTCTATTGACTGGGGGGTTTTTTTTTTTTAATTATCTTCTATCATAGGTAGTAAAATACGTATAATAAAAATTGAAATTTTCATTTTATTACCGGTTCTCTTTAGATAACTGGTTCTAATAATTATTCGGGAATCATAAGTTGGTTTCCATCTCAGCAAAATTGTTTAGATTATAATTTAAAGTTTTAACCGGTGTTTGAAAAAACCGGTTACCGACTTCAATCTCTACTAAAGAGGTACTTATGCCCAGTAGTCACAATAGGTCACATCATATATTATAATAATAATGAATTAATGCCTTAAAAATATAAAAAGAGGCATTTTCCGGATTTGTTTTTTTGCTACCATCTAACATTCAATCTAGAAATCTAGGATAGATCATTGAAAAATTCAGATGACAAAAAAGTTAGGTAGATAACAGTGGCTTAGAATTAGTGAATTGGAATTGCATTTACTAAATGGTAATATAATATGGTTAATTAAAATTAAATAATTACTTGCGCCAATCAGCATTTGACCATACTTGAAAATAAAATAAGGTACTCGAAGAGCATTGGCAAATGCTTTCAAATACATTTCATGTGGCAGCCATGGAACCCATTTATCCGAATATTTCTGTAATCAAAATTAATTAAATTAAATTAAATTAAATTCTGTGATTATGCATGCCCAGAGACTAAGTGCGGTCAAGATTTGTCACCGTCCGGATTTTAACACAGCAAGAGCCATCTCGTAACAATATTGTTTCATATGGTAGTGTAAATAATTAAATAGGTACGGGTAATAATCATACGGTAGGTACTGTCGTTGACTATATAGTATATACTATGCCACGCATACTACCACAGAACTCATAGACCTTATACTCATAGAAGGAATGTACTATAATGTAGCACATATACTCGGTGCACGTTAAGATGATGACCAGTCAGTCAAAACCACTTCTTCTATGTAGTCGGCCCATCAACGTTTGTATACAGCGCGTCAACATACATTACACATCGTGTTCAAATACGGCAAGTTATGATACACACGTGCGTATTATTTAGGACAGCGCTGTATAGTTGTGATTAGATTTTTCGATAATAACCAATCAGGAGCCAGGCGACGCGAAATGGCCGATAAATCGTCCGCTGTCGGATCATCATCTTAACGTGCGTCGAGTATAGGTACATATAATATATATATTATACAATAACAATATAATATTATATGTTACTTATCAGTATTGTATTTAACAATCATATCTATAGTAATGTTTGTAATCATTTCTTAAAAACAAAAATTCTGTTCCTATGAACTGTCATCACTACATAGAATTGCATCTCTTTTCTCCACCACCCCAGTACTATACTGCGCCAAGCTATGATGTTTTATGATGAGTATAAGCAGGGACGGTGCTACGAATTGTGGGGCCCCAAGGAAATTCACTTTTCAGGGCCTTACATTCCTTTAAACTTTGTTTTGTTAGGCAAGAAGAAATACCTCAAATAATATCGTGGTGATAATTATGCGTAGAGAGGAATAAATAAAAAGTATTGTGTTTTTCTTCTCAGTTCTTACAATAATATATGTTTTAAGCTTTTGTATGGCACGGGGCCCTAAGCAACTGCTTCAGTTTCATTGCCCTTCTGTCAGTCCTCAGTATAAGATCTGTAATAGAACTACCTAATGGTTTATATTTATATTGTACGCTCTCTAGTACCTATTTGAAATATATAACACACAATATGTGTTGATAAGTTGACGACTAATGTCACTAGATAGCTATTGCTGCCATAAAATCTGTATATAGTGACAAAACGTGACCGTGTTTTTTAGACGAGTGGTCCGTCTTATTTATATTAGTCCATGGCCATGTCTCAACCCAAACATTTTTTGCCCCCCTTCTCAAAAAAAAAAAAAAAAATTAAATGCTAGTCACCACTGATCTAATTTTCAGTAATACCCGGGAAAAAGTGCCCTAAACGTCATATTGTCTGGGCAATGAGCTTATATACATTATACTAATTAATAGTTTTGATCAACATTACTTTGAAAAATCTGTAATATAAATTAATTTAGGTATTTCATAGTACAGTTTTATAATTAGTAATGTTCATGGAATAATGTCAATTAAAAAAAAAAAAAAGAAAAGATTTTTAGTAACTCACAAATAAATAATAATGAATATAAATAGGTTATACGATTATTTTATAGGTAATTTGCATAAACGCTTTTTTTTATTGCGAGTTGGAAAAATCAAGAAAATCTTTAGTCGTCGCAAGCAATGTGCAGTGGTTGAAAGACATGACTTAATTCGATACGTTAAGGCTCTTGCGTATGTACTATGTTTACACAGTACACAAAATTCAATATTATGTTACTATATATGTTGCTTTATAAAGCCCAATATGTTTTAAAAATGTACGAATAGTCAATGGAATAAAATACTCTACATATCAAGCAACTCGCATGGCTTTAGGTTTACCTATCTACTTAAGAACGATAATCAATGAGATGAAACTTTAAAGGTGTCCGATTAAATTCATCATTAAAGATCAGAACTTACTTCGCAGTTATTTGTTTTTTTTTTTTGTGAATCTTCAGGCACTTCAGAACCACAAAAATTGAATGTCAAAAGAAATTTCGATTCATTTACATTGAAAAAATTCTGGAATGGTTTTAAAATTCTCCAAAAAAAAAAATAGGTATATATAATGAAGCACTTATAATTATCATAGAGGATAAAATTCTAGAAATGATCGTACCTATATTGGTATAAAATCTCTTTCAGGACAAGTAATCGATAAACATGACTAATGAAATGGTAAAAAAATGTTCGTATCTATGATACTGACAAAATTATGGTGGGGTCGTACAGCATGAGTCTTTCTTGAAATCAGACCAACAAGATATACCCACGAGTAAGTATATCAAGAAATAATAGATATTTAGAATATAATATAATAATATTATTTATAGATCTTAGCCAGGTTTTTCAATCGTCCATCTATTCGCTAAATAATTCGTCAAATATATTTATTCGGGAAATAAACTTCCGAATAAAGTGATAAGTGTTTTTCAATGCAAAAGTTATTCGTTAAACAGTGATACTAATAGGTGGTAGTAATAGTAAACTATGGAACAAGTTGCACAGATTACTGGATCGTAATTGGTCGATGTTATTTACTTTTTCAGTTTTCAGTGATAACACTGATAAGGAACCGGAATTTCTATTGTTGACAACTTGACAGTTATATTTTGTCAAATACATTTTATTCAAAACAAATAGTCCCGAACAACATTAATCAACGAATAAGTGTTATCTTAACATTGAAAAACAAATGATTGTCCATTTTTCTTATCTTTTCGAATAAATTAGATTAAAAAACCGGGTCTTAGTCGCGTGAAATGTTCTTATGATATTATTTATTAGTATTTTTTTTTTTGTAAACAAACCTACGACTAACACTTTTATTATTAGTATGCAGACTCAGGAAATTTCACCAGAATTATAAAAGATCACCGATACCCAAAAGCGCAAAACGCCTGATTTTTCAGATAACCGACAAGTGTATAAATTGTATCTAAAAAAAAGCGCAAATGTAAATTTTATTATCTGGTATAGAAGTAGGTACCTACACTTAAACCGTATTTAATTAAACCTGTTATTTACTCGATTTGATGTTTCACAGTGAACCGGTGGGATATTTTCAAATTAAACTGTCCGAGTGAGCGAAGTGAGCGAGTGACCTTGCTTTGTTTATAGATATAGGTAGGAAAGAAATACACTAACACTTACATTACATAAAATACCATATGTATATGAATTATATTTGTTTTAATACCTAATTATAGTAATATATAAAACAATATAGGCACCTAATAAAAAAATCTGAGTTAATAATAATTTTTATTTAAATACAATAAAATATTATAATATATTAATTTTTAGTAAAATTTATTTGCGTACCCATACGAATTGAAAAACTCGGATTTTTTTTTTAATCTTTTTATATTTGTAGATATTGTTTATACTTATGAGTCTCGATCACATTTTCAATGACTTTAAATGGTTACATCCGTTATATATGGATAAGATTTATACTAAAAATGGGATACTTAAATACATAGAAATTGAAATCCCGGGCTGGGTGTTTTGACTAGTATAATATAATATATTATAAAGGATTTTTTTAACGGCTTTATTTTTTACTCATTATATAGAAATATACACAAATAAATATTACAAGTTATAAAAATTATCACTATTGGTTTATAAATTGTACGCAAAAATTAGTTCAACAAATACTGAATATTATATGAAATGTATATTTTTTACTTACATCCAATTGATCGGAAGGAATGTTAGTTGGATAAAATATTCTGGAAAAACATCCTTCTGGGGAATATTCTGTCATCAGTTCCATACAACCCGTCGCATATGGACCTAGAAAATAATATGATATAATACACAGTAATTTTATTTGTATATTATGATTTATGACTATTCGACCATACTATACTTACTACACAAATACTACACATTAACCAATTAGTTTTTTATTAGGTATATTTTGAATTTCGGTTTTAAATCGTCAGATAACTTGACGTTATTTCGATTATTTATAATTTCTATTTAAGGATATTATAGAAGCTTTGAAAATTGCACAGATACCTACAACCAGTCGATTGTAATATAAATATTACGAACCAAAATAATAATTTAATAACGTTTTAAAATAAATAAGCCAGGGAAGCATTTTGCACGTTGCGTAAGATATAGGTGAAGGAAGTTGGTCAATAAGTTTTTTCGATCCTCGGGCAGGATAATGTACATATTATTATTATTATTTTAGATTGGAGAGTAATGATAAATTATCGAATTCTATAACTACGGTTTATTAATTCATTTTTTTTTTTTTTTTGAGAAAATCAAAAAATGACTTCTTCAAAATAAAAACTATAGAGAAATAATTTGCTTTCGAAATGGGTAGTTACACCATATAACTATATACCTATTCATTAAGTGGTGGCTTTAGGGGGGGGCCCAAGGGGCCATGACTCCCCCAAATTTCTAAAAAATGTATAATTTTTTGTATTGATGACCTTTTTATTTTTGCTTATTTACGTGAGACACACAAACCCCACTCCCTATAAATCATATATAGTTTCTTCGGGATGGTCCTATTATAGCATCTAATAACCTAATAACCAAAAAAAAAGGTCAACTAAATTTTGACCTCCCAAAAAAAAAAAAAAAATTAAATAATAGAGCTACTACTCTATTCATTTTATAAGTATGTATATGGTGTATATAGCCATACACCGTATAGAAGGTAGTTTTTCTTCAAGTTTAAGGAAACTACTGGAAAAATCGAAAAATGTCCAGAGTACCATCTAGGTTCTAGAACCAATTTTCTATCATTAGCATACATATTTCAAAACTCCTACTCGACTCCTTTTGTTCAAAAAGGTATTCAGAGAGAAATAAAAAAATAAAAACATCATTGTAAAATCAATAGCTTCCTCGCTCCACTCTGAATCTAAAAATATTTATTCAACCTAAATACGTATAAATACGTAGGTATATATTATGTTTATTTATTTTTATTCCAAATATAAAATTTATAAATGAACAACATTTTCATGAAATGGAAAAAGTTTTAAAAATGTCAAATAATTATCTGAAGTATAAATCGAATTTTGTGAATGGAAAGCATTACCCTAGAGTCTAGACTGTGGACAACCACAAAAAAACTGTTTTATATTTAAATCTGCACCTTATATCTATTTATTATAGTAATTGACCAATATAAATATAATAGGAATTATCTAAATATACATATATATATATATAAATAAAATGTAGTATATACTAATTAATTTGTTATTAATAATAATTAACAAATTATACCAATTATAATAACGAATAGTTCGGAGATCTATCGAATAGTCCGAATAGATAGTAAATACTAAATATACGATAATTTCCTTTTTAAAACTCGTACAGAACTGAAACTTCTAATTATAAATTACCAATTTGCGAAACCATAATAACTTTGAACACTTCTGCCTGTTTTGATTACTTTTAAAATTGCATCTGTCGCATTGTAGTAAGATTATTGTATTTTTCGAATCTTATAACATACCTAGGTCTTCTGAATATCGAACGACTGCTTTGTTTTAATTTTAAAGAAAAACAAATTTATTTATTTTAATTAATGAGTTTTTAAAATAATTACATCATTTTACAATATTGGGATACAAATGCTGAATATAAATTTCGTGTATTATCAGTTGATTAGACGGAGACAACAAATAGGGGATCACGTCCTCTTAAAATGTAGAAATTTACGGTCGTATTACTGTTTGGATTTTTGGAACAATACTCACCTAGTTTATGTTTCAAACTGCGGAAATTATTTTCTTAAAAAAGGTGTTTTATAGAAACATAGCTGGGCCTGAGAGGACGGACCACGCTTGCTGTGGCCGGTCCGATTGTCACAAATTAAATATCCGCCGATATGCTGTGAAACATCATGTCGAGTAGGTAATAGCCAATAGGTTAAATTGAGTACAGTTTTAGTGTATATTTATTTCGGTTGCACCTATAAATTAAGCAGGGTCACTCGCTTTGCTCACTCGGACAGTTTAAATCGAAAATATCCCTTAATTCGCTGTGAAACACCACGTTACAAGTAACTAGAGAAAAAAAAAAATGTTTCGACTTAAATAGCTACCAAAAAATACTTTAATTCATGACTTGGATAGGAAGTAAGTTTAAGATAAAAAAAAATTAAATTTATTTATTAAAAATGTGAAAAAAAAATGGAAAAAAAAGTCGACGTCAACAGTATTGAATCGAAATCCGCGCACTGTATATCGTCGAATTTCACTATTAGACTACGTGGCATAGGACGTACACTATATAAAATATATGATCGAATATGTTTATATATATATATATATATTCATATATAAATCGTCATAAGTTTTAAACTTGTCCTACCATCAAGTTCTAATTCCACTATTATTTTTATTGTCTAAAACTATATAAGCTCCAAAAAGTTTTTATTCTAAAAATCGAATTCTCCGATAAAGTAGAAATATATGCATTTTATATATTTACATAACTAATTCTATAATACATAATATTAAACTATTAAACATATCATGAATAATAAAATAAATAAATATTTCGGACTATCGAATAGTTTGAACCACCGAATAGTTTGAACTATTGAATAGTTTGAACTATCGAATAGTTCGAACCAACCGAATAGTTCGGACGACCAACCGAATAGTTCGAACTATCGAATAGTTCGGATCTTATCGATCGATAATTGAAGTAATCGATAGTTTTTAAGTATCTATCGAACAGCTCGATAGTAACTTACTGTCGAACAGTTTGATGGTGATTATTCGATAGTGCTCATCAAAAGTTATTATAGTTTATATAATGATAGAATAATACGAGAAACCGTAAAAATAGATTTATTCTATAATACACACAAGCTGAGCCAGATATCTATAGAGTTCAGAGGGTGTAAATATTATAGTTCCAGGACCCAGTTGTTAGGAGAATCGCTTTCCGCCTATAGTCATAAAAATAAATACATATATGCCATTATTTCTTTTAAGAACCGCAGAAAAAAACCGGGAAATACAGGACATTTAAATTTAGTTAGGAATTGAGAAAATTGACACAAATGTATTATCCTGGAAATGTATTAAGTATGCATTGTATAATGTATAATAAATTAAAATTAAAATTCTTATTTAGTTTCTTCCGGAAAGTTTTATGCATTTACCTATATACGCAAAGATGCAGATGGGTAACCTACGGAAAAGATAAAAAAACCTACCATACTAGTACTTAGGTAATTGTATATAATTGTGGTTTGTTTATTATGTTGACCTTGAAGTAGTCTGAAAAAGAGTAATACCTGTAGGTACGTGATCAAAACAATTTTTTGTTTTAAAAGATAATTTTACGATATATATTATTACATATTTTGACTACCATTAAAATATTCATAATATTTGAAAGCCACGTAGGTTTCCAACCTATTCAAATAATAATATAATTATTTTTTTATTACACGGATAATATTTTACTACGTATAGGTGCTTACTATCCAATTAGTATAATGCAGATTATATATACCTACCTACATAATATATTATTACGAGTATTTTATTATTTTTATTTTCAAAATAATATTCATTTCTTTTGATGGAATGAGAAATTCCATTCTCATTTGAGGTTAATAATTAATGATTCCATTTTTTTTTTTTCAAATTTTGATAATCGGGTAATTTTTGTTAGCTAGTATTGGAACGTTGAGAAAAGTACAGGCACCTACTAACTTTTACTATAGTTTAAACAAAGTTCGGCTTGTATGAATTTAATATAAATATTATTATAATATATGGTATTGATGAAACTTGTTTTGTTCTACACTAATTATATATCTACTTATATTAGGCATAAAATGAATGTTTAAAATAGGTATAATTAGTAGATAATATAAACTACAATATGTGACGACACGTGTTTGTATTTCGTGTATTTGCGTACAATTTATACAAATATGATAATTTTTATAATATATTTTAACAGACTGTTTTAAATTATTTTGTAGGTATATAAACCAGATGCAGAATCATTATAATGTCATGACCAAAGTCTACAATAGCTATAATATAATAATTGTTTGATGTTTATTTCAATAAATTTTGAAACGAATATTATACGGAAGTTCTGTATTAAATAAGTACTTTCACGGTGCACCATTAAGGTATTTAGTAATAGTATATATATTACCTATGTCATGGTAGAAGGTTAAAATTATAGGTTGGAAATGTTGAAACGGTGAATTATATTTTCAAGGAAAATCAATTTGTACTCTTATTATTATTATATCGGTGTTATTTTTATTTAAACATTACGAAAAATGACTTGAAAATGTAAAATAAAAATTGGTTATTTAAATTCATATATGTGATACAAAGATATCGGCGAAAATGTCAAAATCATTAGTTTTTGAACCCTAAAGCCTCTAATAGTAATAATTAATAATTATACAATTTACTTTAGAAAATAAAGTTTAAGTGCTCAATAGAAATGTAAATTGTATGTTATTTTAAAATACACATTGGTGGTGATTTTTATTAAATAAAATAATTATAGGAAATATATTATAATATACATGGTAGGTATAGGTTATATATAGGTCAGTGTTTGGAACGTTCACAAAAAAAAGCGAACGCGTTCTTTTGCTTGATCATTTTAAAATTTTTTTTTTTTTTGAAAACTGATTGTTACGCAACTTAGTACTAACTTAGGTGTAGTTTACAGAACACCCATTTTTTTAAAACTTGTGCATTAACGTGTTAATGTTAAAAGTGCTTGAAAAAATCGCAGTCGGACTTTATTTAGAAGTTAAATAGCACTTCAAGTGGATTATGTAAAACGACATACTTTACGTTGCGTTTTCATAGTTTGTAAATGTGATTATGTACCATCAATATTTTTACTGATAATTTTGTAGCATTTTTATCAATATTTTTTATTTTATCGGAGTATATTTTCGAATATACTAATTGTCGAATAAAATTATGAAATGATGTTAAATTTTGAACGCGTTTTTTCAAACACTGATATAGGTACTAGAATAAACCGAACTATATAATATCCAATTTTATGTAAAACAAATGAATGAATAAATAAAATAATATTGTTAGTTCATAATTGACGATTTTATAACAATTTCGCAAATCAGTACAGCAAGTAGTCTAAATTATACACAACGTGATAGAATATAATATTATGATAAAATAAATATAATTTAAAATATAAATTATGGCAATTTTGGAATTTGATATTACAAATTAGACATTTAATCTCAAATAAGTAGATATACTTACATATTAATACCTTTTTTTTTAAATTATATTTAATGAGTATCGGCATTGGTAGGACATTTTTCTAAGGATCCTTTTTTTCCTAAATTTTCTTATTATTTGTTAAAACAAAATAATAATTATTTATAATTATTATATATTTTTATTTTTATTATATAATATTAAAGGTAAATAGTAAAAAAATGTATTTCTAAAAAAATTTGTTATATTAAAATTAGTTGTAGGTAAGTAGCTAATTATATATATATATAGGTATATTGCTCAAAATAAATGGTGATTGTAGTAGGATTTAAGTTTAAATTTAATTCTTTACATTTTAGAACTATGTGATTAAAAGTATCGGTCGATTTATTGGTGAGAAGACAAAACACTGTTGGTATATAATGTCTATTTGTGAATCCATGTATTGTAAATATTTGTGTAAAATATTAGGCACAATAAGTAAATATTCCATCAGCATAAATACCATCTGAATTACATAGACATTTTAAGTTTTCATAACAGTAAAATAGGTATTAACACGTTTTTATCTTTGTCATTTACGAGTAAAAAATTATCTTCGAAAGATGTTTTAATTTCTAAATTATTAATAGCTAAATGTAGTTCGTCAATATTTGTTGGTATACTCGGTAACAAAGTTTTACGAATTTTAGTAACATCGGTGTTATCATAATAAGGACATTCAGCAGAATTTTGTCCGACTTTCTATTAAAATGTTTGTTCATTTAGGTATAACCGTTGAAAAATATATTTGGAGGAAAACAGAAAGTGGAGAAATGTGGTATTTTATTTTTGGAGGAAGAAGGAATTTTTTTTATGGAGGAAAATAGACAGTGGAGAAAAATGGAATCTGATTTTTGGAGGAAAATGGTCCCGCCCTAGTAAACTGTACCTTCGAAAGATCATATTATAATACCTATTTACTATTATAACCAAAATATCTACCTACTTAATAAGAATTTTTTTAAAGTGGTATAATTTTAACTCAAAACAACAAAATATATTTTATTTCTAGCATTTAAATGTCAATTAATCGTTAGACATACTAGCAGTCTTATCATTTAGACTTTAAAGGAACTCCACTAGAACAAAAAGTTGGTACCCTGGCAACATTTCCATGGGTCATTACTGACATGACGTGTAACATTGCTGGGCCAGGCCGATCCTGCTTATAATAATATCTACATCAGAATGAATTATAATCAGTGGTGAAGCGTGTATATAAACCAAATTGGTGGACAAATTAAAAAAAAAATTACACACTACCTTAATAAATAAAGTTCATGATTAGTAGTATAATAATTCCTATCACTCAAATAATATATTAAAAAATAAATTTTATTGCTGGTATAGAATAACAGTTTATTTTACAATAGACAGGCAGTAGTTAGCCTTTCACTCTATAAAATAATAATAATTTTTGAAAAATCATAAAATTAACAAAATCTATTTTAAATGTTCATTTATTAAGAGGATGCTATACCCGTATTTTCTGTCTCCGTCCATCTTATTAGCAATATAATAAAATTATACAACGCAAAATTAAAATTATGGCATTTTGGTTAAATTTAGAGCTTAAACACTTATTATCAAATTTAACGAGAAAAATAATTTCGAGTGAACCTCATGGTTTTTTTGGAAAATATTGTCAGAACAAAAAGTTACGGCATTTTTAGTTTTTGATATTTTTAAATAGCTTTAACTTTTTCGTCAGACGATATTTTACAAAATGCTCATGAGGTTCACTCGAAAATATTCCTCGCTTTATATTTTGTAATAGGTGTTTGTACTCTAAATTTAACCTAAACGCCAAAATGTCAATTCTGCGTAATGTGATTTTGCTATATTATCTGTTAGATAGACAGAGACAACAAATGCGGGTGTAACATCCTCTTAACATTATAACTTTTATTGTTTAATATTTATTATAATTTTTTTTTTTTTTTTTGTGTTCGTTTAAATCAGGTGCTTATTGTATAGGTACGTGCATATTACGGATCCGAATATTTAAATAAATTGTGCGTTATATGCGACCATGTGACGAGTCCGTATTTGAATATTTAAGTCTGATCCACTGATTGACAGAGTATAGGTTGGCACTAGGTTTTATAGTTTTACTGTAGTTTTCATACCTCACAAGTCATGGTAATGAATTTAAAATAGTCGGATTTCCGTAGTATTTTTCATAATTTTAATTAAATTTATATTTAGACATTCGGGCGAATTTTTATCAACGGTAATTAATATGATAGTACGGCGATGTTTAATCGGACTTTCAAACATATTGACCCGGCGACAATGGTTACATATAAAAACTCGAGAACGATAACTGTGCTCGGACTTTATATGTGCGGAATAGGTAGGTTATACCCACTATATTTTAGTGTACACTATACATTTATATTTTACATCCATATTATGTTTAAGGGTAAATTTATTTAGGGCTCATTACAGTTGTAAAAAAAGCAGAGGGTATACGCACGGTCGGTGGTGTATTTACGGGGGGGGGGGGAGATGGGGGGATGGATCCCTGTAGAATTTTTTTTATGATATTCAATTTTCATGGAAAAAAAATGTAATAAATATTATAATTACAATACCAAAATATCTAATATACAATAGCATGGGATACACTTTATTACTTTACTATGTGCTTGTGCTTTATTATGGATACACCATAAAAAATGTATAGAAAAAAATCCATTTTAATGCAAAATTTCTGCAAGATTTCTGCACGACTTTAAATTTTTAATATTTTTTAAAACGGTTTTTTTTCATTGGTAAAGATACAAAATTTTATAGTGAAGAACAAGATAAGTACTTATTGACTTTTTATACGATATCATATAAATGAGGTAACAATATCATTAGCAATGCCTTGTGTTTCATACATTAGGTATAACATTTCATTAACAATTCATTTGTCACCTTGTAAAATTATAATATTAAATTCTAAGCAAAGCTGGGATCTTAGTTTTTAGTGAACAACTTTTCTACCAGAAGACTTGATTAAATTATTTCATGTGTTGTCTATTTTCCAGTGTGTCATCAGGAAGGTTTATCAGACAGGATTATCTTTTTCTTTTTAAATAAACACATAAAACACATAAGAAAAAAGTATAAGACGTACCTATAGGAAAATAAAATACTGGTTATTTTTTTGTAACTACGAAAATAATATTTCTAAAAACTTTTACTAGATATTTTTACAAAGTATATGTATTTAAACTATTATTATTGCTCTGTTTTATTAAAAGAAAGAATTTATAATATTTTTCAAATTATATTTATATACATTCATGAACCATCACCAGTATACTATACTATCTCACGAGTGAAGTGGTTTTACCCATTGTCCTAATTGACTTTTGGCTTTTTCAATTTTAAATTTTAACGTCAGATGAGTTTCCTGATATGAAATTATCTTAATGTTATACCATTTTCCCTTTAGTCATTTGAAAAAGAGATGTCCGTGTTTGACATAAATTAAATTTCTCATTTTTCCTTTAATGGCTAAAATAATGTTGAAAATTTAAATATGTGGTTCTGCTGCCAAAAAGTATAAAATGTCATCCAAATTTTCTTTTAAGTAAAACACACACTGTTTAAACGTGAAATTTTCATTAATATGAGTTATTCAAATGGAAATTTCGTTTATATCTTATTTTCAAGTCAATTACAATTTACAATCAAATTTGGGACAACGTTATTAAAAAATATATATATATCCACATTCCACCTATAAATATGTAGCATCATCCTTATAATACGAGTAATTATATGTATTGGTATAAATATATAATTATACAACATTTATATAATGCATAATATTATTTGGATTTATTTGGATGCTCCTTAATTTGTATTGAACTAAATATATATATAAAACATTTAGTTGGGAAAAAATGTTGGTTTCTCCAAAAAATTTTCCAATACCCCCCCTCCCTCAAGAAAATCCTAAACACGACACTGCGCACGGTATATAACATGTGCCATCCACACTAAATTTACATCATATCTACAGGGCACGTTGGTAGAATTTCAGTGGCACCCGAAAAACTAGAACTTCTCAAAATTGTCTTTTATTTAAAATTATTAAGTATAGAATACAACATTTTGGCACTTGAATCAAAAAAGGTTCGCCTCCCCTGCTATAGATTATAATTGTAATATAGTCTCATCTTAGACCTTATTTATTATATGTTTAAATTTTGAGGTAATTTGTAATAATAAACCTGCAGGGAAAACGAAGACGAATTCTAACGCGTGTAGTATATCTATTATTACCTCCTATATAGTCTTATATAACAGTGTTATCGTTGTAAATTTGGTAACTAGTGTATAAATTAATAAAACTTAAAAAAAAAAAAAAAATTCAATTGCGGCGAATCGTTTTATCGAAATAAATGATGATTTATCATTGTTTTAAAATTCAATAGGTATTTCAAATATTTTTAGAATACATTTTTTATTTATATGTACCAAATAAATGTCTATAATGAAAATATTAAATACCTAGTAATTACGTTATCAATTAATTGAACATAAACAGACAACAATGTATGTTTGACGGTTTCTAATTATTTTAGATTCTGAGTGAACAATTTTCATCAGAGTCTGACGGAAATATATTAGAAAAATTAACTTTAAATATATAATTGGAACCTTCAAAGTATTTTATTTCAAGGAATAAAATACTTTTAAAATGTATTTAAATACTGTATTAAATAATTTTCAAAAAAAAAAAAAAAAAAATATTTTTAAAAGTATTCAGATTACTTAAAAATATTCTGAATATAGTATTCTGAATAATATCCAAGTGTGATTTGTGTTTTTTTTAAATTTATTTTCAATGTATCTATACACTTTTTTGGACTGAAAGAGTTGAGATAGAGTTTTTTATGTAAACATCTTTTTGATAAAAAAATGTGTTCTAATTATTATTTAAAAAAAGTTCATTTTTCGATTTTCTCAGTAGATTACTTAAACGTAAAGGAAAACTACTAAAAACGACTGAAAAGTTTTATATATCGAAAAATGTTAGAGTGCTAGATACTTGAAAATATGTACTTATATAAAATATTAATTACAGAATTGTATTAACGCGGTAAAGATGTAAATTTATAAAATTACGTGTACACAGTCATTTGGGTAGAAGTTGAGTAGACATTTTCGGGTGAAGAGCTTTTTTTACCACATTTTTTGTAAACGGCATTTTAGCTGTGTAAATTTTTTGAGATAACTGAAAATTGTTATAAATCAGAAAATTATTTCGAACTTACTGTTATGGCATAAAAACGTACAATATTAATATTATTAATTGGAATATTACTGAAAGTACTGAAGTCATGAATAATATAAGTAGGTAGTACGAATTAGTTCATACAAACTATAACAATAATTCTAGGATTATGATTTATGAATTTACAAAAAATATGACTAATACATTAATTTTCATAATGACGGTCTAATTAATATAATATAACGAACACTATTCGTATATAAAATAAATAGACTATAAATAAAATATTAAATAATTAAATTATATACTATTGAATGAATTGTTCTGCAGTATTTAAATAAAATTTGATACAAATTAATTATTAATTAGGTATATAATTTAAAATTTATATTATATAATATGTACAATACGGTTCTATTTTAAATCTGCTGACAAACAAGTGTAAACTAGGTACTTTCATTCATAAAAGTTAAACGAAAAGTTTCATGTAATTTTTTATAGAATTTTCTTTTATCTCTTTTAGAAAATATTAACTTACCTATTACATAATATATAATTTATCATTTGGGTTAATTAGACGGAGTTCAATAAACGTACGTCATTTTTATTTGTTATTTGCGTTTTTTTCTAAAGGTATTTTTTTATTACAAGAGATCATCATTATTTCGGAGAACGAATTATTCTACTATAGTTGAACTATTGAGAGTTGTGACGATCGTATACGCATGTTTATTGTATAGGTAAATAGGTACTGATATTCGAATATATTTACGTAATCCTGTTAAGTATTACTTAGATAAAAACTTGCTGATAAAGGAAAATTAAATTATTTAAGTGGGCTACTCATTTAAAATATTATTCGTCACTGTATACTGCCAGAGTTTGAAACAAAAAAGTTTCACTCAAAAGTCGTATAAGTGTTTTAAATAATTTGTATATGGAATTAAAATTGTTGTATAATGTCATAAAAAGAAATTGAAAACAAATTAATATCATACAATTATTGTTAATCACATAAATATATGAATGTATATTGTACATAATATATAGGTAGTTATGTATACATCATGCACGTGTGTTCCATTTAGATTTATTGGATCAATACATTTTGAGGTTAGTTCGTGTAACGTACTTTACATGCGCTTATTATGTGTTTATTGAGTTATAATAATTTATAATATAGTTGCAGGAATATTGTGCCCTCTACATTATTGTAGCTACAGGTATAACCTAACCTATATGGTATCGTCATAAGGATTATCTTTAGTAAAAAAAAATAAAAAATCTTCTGTTGAAATGCTCAAAACATTCACATAATAATATCCTCGAAAAAAATATATTTTAGTTTGTCTATAAATTACACGGATATTCTATGTGGAATATATTATGTACATACATATTTAAATACACTACATTATATATAGGAATGTTTTTTTTTTTCAAATTTATCAGTATGTTTCTTCAAAACAAACACGAAAAAAAATTACAGAAATACAGTAAAATATATACTGTAAACTGGTTTGGACTAAATGATCATTTCAGTTTTCATGTAGTACCTGATTCAGAATATATAATTATAATAACTCTGGAAAAGTTTAAAGTAGAGACATGAAATTTTGTATTGTAATTTTTATTGCAGATATTTTAAAAACGAAAAATAATTTCTAAAAATGTTATCCGTATGCTTAAGTCCATTTCTGAATTTTAAAAATATGTTTTAATATTTGTTGTTATATTATTATTATAAATAAATTATAATCTTAATTCATCGATTAACAATATCGTCTAATTCTATTTAAATACCTATACATTATAATTGTTTACTATATACACTACCTAGAACATTTTCACCGATATTTTTTTTTCTTCTCGTTTAATTTCGTCTACATGACTTTCAATGATGAATGTATTTCTCATTGGTTTCTAAAAATATTGAATGAAAGACTAAAATTCTTAGATATTAATAATTTTTGGTAAAAAATTAATAATTCACGTTTAAGCGAATATTTTTGAATTTTATTTTACATTTTATGGACTAAAGATGATAGATATATACCATTATATATGTACAGACATTTCCCCGTAAAATGAATAATTAGAAACTATTTATAGCATTGGTATTAGTATATATGTTATGTAATAAATTATAAAATATACAAATCGAAAAACGATTTAATTGGTTAGTCGTTAGTGATTACTGGTAAGTACCTATATAATATAAGGTACCTTATATTATTATCTATGATAAAGTGATAAAGATACAGTTGCATATATTATAGTCAGAAACCCTAAAATACCTGTATAACTCGTAATATGATAATATAGATAGTAATAATTATTAAAATCATTTTCTGATAAATGATTACGAACGTTTATAATTTTACTGTTCACTGATAAACAATAAACCCATACATTTTTTGTAGTTTTTAAAACATTAATTATTGTACACTAGGTGTATAAAATAATTCTATAAAACTTGTATTTATTACATTTTATACCACTGTATATTTTATATTATATACCAAATTACCAACTCGCATATATGTTCCACGTTTACGTATCGAATTTATTATTATTATATTTACTTATACAATATTATTTATCATGTCAATAGCTATATTCATTTTGACTTTTGATTGTCTTTTACTTTACCCTAACTTTTCTGGTTGATGGGGGCGAGTATTTCGGATTTTCACTCAATATTCGAAAATGTTTTGTCACGGTTTACTCTCGTCTCAGGATTGCCATTAATTTCATCTATTGCATTAATAATGTCCGAAATCATATTGGCTGATGACTCCGTATGTGACTTGGGGTTTACACTCACCAGTAATATATCTCCCGGTGAATAAATCGATGAACTTTTAAGCTCTGGGGTTTATTTATCGAACCACGATGGGGTTTCCTCTAGTCTCCACTCAGTGGCATGCACAGCTTTTTCTAATGAGGGGGAGAGGGATATTTTCCAAAAAATTGAAAAATTGCCATCATAAAAACAATGGTCGTTTCTATAAATTTTCTTTTATATTAGGTATCTAGAACAATTATTATTTACAATACAAAATCAATTTTTCTTGGCTTTTTAGCCATTTCATCTATAATTTCTTCTGGAGTGAGAGGTATATCCCTATGAAAATTCAATAATATTTAACCATTTAAAAGTTCCTATAAAAATAAAACAATAGTTTAATAAAATGTAATTTGATTGCATTTAAAAGTAAATATATACCTCTGTCCAGGGGCGGACCCAGGGGGGGGGAGGTCAGCTGACCCACAGTTTTTTTCTCAGTAAAATGTGGCTTCTCAAAATGACAAACTACATAACATATTTTTTATTTAAAAAAAATATGTACAATACTACAATAATCAATAATAAAATAATAATTTGTAAAATGTACACTGGCTCAAGAATGTTTCTATAAAAATATAATTGTAAATTTATAATTATATTAATATGATGTATATAAAGACGTGTATAAAGACGTAAAGGCTGATGAATAGCGCGTAATATAAATAGCGCGTACGAAATCATGCGGCCGGCGCGTATCAGCTTAAATAATGTACCTAAATCGAAAAACACGCGTATAATACGCTGCGTACCGTACGTGCGGCTGTGATACGGGCCTTGGTCTTTACAAAACATTTGGAAGTTCGGGGAGATTATACGACAGTGCGGGAGAACGTCGAGTGATAACAGACGGAAGGCGAGTCTATGATAACGAACGAAACCGGGAAACAAATATAATAAAATAATTAAACAGAATATATAAATTTATATACTTTGTATAAAATATTTTATACACTTCCGGTAAGCAGCGTAACTGCAGAAAGAAGTTTTAGCCGTCTAAAACTTCTCAAAACATATCTTCGTTCAACTATGACTGAAGACCGGCTATCAAATTTGGCAATATTGAGCATAGAAAGCCACATAGCACAAACTATTGATTACAATAACGTAATAAGTACATTTTCACAAATGAAAAAGCGCAGAAAATTATTGTAATGTTCTTTAAT
>JAIPRL010002776.1:0-24375 GCA_025469235.1 Pemphigus obesinymphae | reverse complement strand
TTGTAATAGGTGTTTATACTCTAAATTTAACCTAAACGCCAAAATTTCAATTCTGCGTAATGTGATTTTGCTATATTATCTGTTAGATAGACAGAGACAACAAATGCGGGTGTAACATCCTCTTAAGGAAATAAAATACAAATTATAAAGTATAAACACACGGTAGGTAGGTAGAGCAAAATAATAAATGGTTATTCGCACAGAAATTACGCGGTCGCGATAACACGGAAACACGAGGTATAAAACGTACCGCGTTGATGGACAAAAACACGTATTATACATCGTTACTCCAAATAACACGGTATACCGGATAAGTATAAGTGTATGACAATGAATAGTCAATAAAATATGTTGGCGCTCTGTATACCAGCATATCGTTGTTCGACTATGGGCTGTGGCGAGGTAGCTGTGAAACCGGTTGCCGCCGACTCGACGAGGTACAAAAGTTGGCGACGGCAAAATATTCATAAATCGATAAGCAGATAAAAACTAGAGACGTTGTCTTCTACAATCGTTACACTGCGTATTCCCAAGCCCTGCACTCCTGCCATACCATCCACGTATGACCCCGTATAGTAACGAGAGACAATTTTGGGCCGATGTCTCAACGTCTATTTGTGTATAGTTTTTGAAAGATTAGAAACAAATTACGTAGCGGATACCAGATTTCAATATAAAAAAAAAAAAAAAAAACTTGAAATAAAATCATGTTTTCCATTGACATTTATACGAAATTTTTAATTTTAAAATTAAATATTTCGTTAATAATTTTCAAGTATATAAAATAGACACTGTCTCATTGTCTGTTTCACCACTGATTATAATACGGATTACAGTTATTAATTATTATGTTTGTCTGCAATCTGCATAAATAAACTATCGTACCAATATAATATCTACATATTATAATAAAATTATATTTACATTATCTTTGTATCTAGTGATAAATACGTCTATAATAATATATTATATGTTGGTATAATTGGTACCTACACTACATGTTTCTTATAGTAATGAATAATATTTATTGAATATAGGTAAGTAATAATTCAACAACGAAACTGATAGACATTACATTAGCGGCGCCAAACGCTGAGTCTAGCAGGTTCAATATTGGAACCGGTGAAATTTACGGTTGGTCGGTTCGGTGTTTTCCGAAAATACTTAAGTAGGTACTCGTATACATTCGCAATTTATACGGATGACATTTTTTTTTTCTTTTAAAGTTAAGTTTTAGGTATATATATATTTATTTTTTTTGGGGGGGGGGGGAAGTTGAGTGGGTGTATTATTTTGGATAGTTGAAACGGTTGACAAAATATACTTCGGCGCCACTGGTTATAACTTATAACATAGTTCGTAGTTATCAATTAAAATGTCAAAATGTTACATTATGTAAAGGTATTAAATATTCAGGTGCCTACTTCGCATATTGTATAAATACACTAATTATTTATACAGTACACCTACCGAATAACTGTGCAAAATTATTATAGGTACAAATGTCAATTGCGTGAATATTTATAGGTATTTAAAAAGAGCAAGATGGTGTGATTGTAGTGTAGTCAGTCAATATCGTTTATATTTGCTCAAATTCAAACAGGGATTCAATTCAATTTTGGGAAAATTACTTAGGAAGACTAGGGAAAGATACATTTATTTATTTATCTATGGCTAAAAGTGATTACCTATTATATTAATTATAATATTGATTGTTAAAATAATAAAATCTTCAAAATTGAATAAATGGTCACTTACCTATTTGTTTTTTTTTTTTTTTTTGTAGAATAAATTATCATTATGATTTTCTCAAGGTTTGAGGAAATGGTTAAATATTAATGACATGGTTAAATTTGTATTAAAATATATGTGATATACGGATTAATTCTCAACAATAATGTATTTTATTTTCTGTCAAACAAAAAAAATTATTTTAGAATTTTGTTTTTGTTTCATCTTTGTTTATAATATTATATTTAATATTATATAATATGCATATTTATTATTCGTTATATTGCATCGTACTGAAGATTTTAAATGGTAAAAACATAATATTTATAAAATGAATAGAATATAACATTTTGAAGATGACTTTCTCGGCGTATTTTCAAATATGTTTAAAAAAAGTTACAGTGTCTTAAAAATGGGAGGGGGGGAGAATAGTATTTTGTACCTTCGATAACGAGCTTAATATTTCAAAAATTTTAAAATTCCAGTGATAAGTTAACTTTAAAATGTTGTTATCTACAAATTTTATAATAGGTGTTATAACTTTAAAATCACTTTAAAAATAAATTTTATTTGTTTTGCGTAAATGTATTTTTAAACAAATATCGTGATTACACCACAATAAAAATAGTACTGACTATTTTTTAATTACCTACTTTTAAATTATATTAAAATCATTTTTGATTGTTAAATTTTTATTTTTCTTAAAATATCTAAAAAATTGCCTATACAGAACCCTTTAAAAATGGGGTGTGTGACGTCATCTTTAAAGAGAAATATGTAAGTATATATATTTGTTTCAAGTCAAAGTTTCGGCGAATATACTTTGTAAAAGCAATTATTTAATATAGTTTGTACACAAAACAATATTGGAGTGATACAATGCTGAAATTTGATGAATAGGATACGTATCCAATTCGTATCTATAGAATTGAAGAAATATCTATTTATATATATAAATACTATTTAATTTTTACGAACATGTTATGTTCAGAAAATTTTAGTTGTTTAAACATACCTATACAATAATTTATCATATTCAATCGCGATACAAATTTTTAGTAAATTATCTCGTGACGAGAAAAGAAAATTTTCAAGAGGATGTAGTATATTATGTATTTCTGTCATGTAAAAAGAAATGTTGGTTTTAATTAAATTAAATAATAATACATAATTGTTGTATAGACATTGATTCGACACATTTAAATGAAAATAAAATAAATGATTTTATAAACATGAATATTGGGTGTAATTATATATTTAAGTTATAAAAATAATATTTTCGAAGAGGCTTTTCTCATTCTTCTTAACAAAATAAGTTTTAGCTATATAGCGTCAGTCATTTAAGCGAATTATTGAGAGAGATGCAGTAATTGTAAGAACTGCGGAAGGTTAATTTTTATATATTTTTAAGCAAATAACGTGCAACGATTACAGAATAATTAAAAATGAAATTGACATATGATTACTTAAAAAATATTTATAAAATATATTTAAACATTTTTAAATCATTAAATTTCAATTTAAAAATTACAAACTTCTAAAATATCGGACCTTTTAAAAATTGTGTGACGTTCTTATTAAGAGTGAAATTACCTACATACAATTATTACAATTGTAAAATAGGTATAAATATTTTAAGACATATACCTCACATTTAATGCCAAAAATTTGATAAATATATAACGTACTTTTTTTTTGTTGATATTTTTAATTCCTAATCGGCTTTTTTTCGAAAAATCTTACCTGTAGGAAATGGTATGTGATGCTTTTTCATTATTTTCAAGCTCGTAGTCTTATACAACTCTTAATCAATGTTCTTATTATGTTGTTAAACAATCACAGGATTAGCGCGTGTTTATAATATAATATGTAGTTGGACGTTAACGAAATCGGCAACTGAGCGTTTTTCTATAAACCTTGTTTACGAATAATTCAACAGACAATTCTATGGAGGGAGTACCGCAGTTCAAGAAATTGTTGTTGTAGGTTTATGTATTCATATTATACTATATATTTTATTACATTTTTTCAGTATTATTGTTTATATATATTAGTATATATTATTTTATATATAAATATGCACATTATACTATTACTATACTATCTGCAGTATAATTGATAATTTTAACAATTTTGTTATATTATGTATAATATAAATTGTATTGTTCTCTGTTTTTTTATAACAATGTAAGAAAAAACATATTTTTTAGTAATCAACTATCATGTTTATTAAGATTTGATACTTTAAAATCTTCAAAGGTTAAATATTTTAATTGTTAGTCAATCAATTTTTAGTTGCTAAATTAAAATTTTTCTTAAAATTTCCTTGAAAAATTGCCTACCTATACATAACATATTAAAATGTGAACGATGACCGTTTTGATCGCGAGTAGGTACCTACCAATTATTACGAAAGGAAGGGACAAAGTCATAAAGAAATATTCTAAATTAATACAATAAACTATAAAGTACTATATTGTGTATAAGTATTAAGTTTTCTGTATTACTTGTAAGGTATACCTACTATTTTGCAATAACGATAAAAGATTATTTTTCGAAACTAGATTATTTTATATTACTTATTTATCGACTTTCCCACATTTTTGATTATATTTCCCTAAGTCTTTCTAAAATTACGTTAATATTTTTGGACATTTAAGAATTGACATTTTCTATTTTTGCAAAAATCAAGGAAAAATAAATAAAAGTGGGAAGTGGTTTTAACGCAGATTTCACGAAAAATTCAGAACAGTTTTCAACAAACCCTTATCGCATTACTGGGTCAATCGGTATGTTGGAAATAGGATTTCGTTCATTTCAAATACGGTAGCCGTATTTGTTGTCATGTGTTTGTGCGTATGTCCATTATTATTATTATTATTATGCTGAACATATTTACACACACTAAAGACCAAATAGTTACCTACTACTCACACAATAAACACACTGGCGTAAAGCGATTAAGAAAATAATTAACAACCTCTTAATAAATTACCGCTTCCAATCCCCCTAAGAATAGAATAATTTAATATTTGCATCTTTTAATAAATATTAATTAATAATAATTGATATATAGGTCCTATCCAATAGACGATTTTTTATTTTTATAAAGAGAACGTAACACCAGAAACAAAACCTAATCGTTTATAAATATGGTATAATATTCATACAAAATTGAGAAAAGTAACATAGGTATTAAAAATTAGAGAGCCTATGGATAAGTATAAGTATTTATCCATAGGCTTTCGATTAAAAACTATATATCTGATATTTGTGAGGCTGCGAGAGAAAGGTAGATTAAAATAGTAACGAATTTACGTATTTATAAACTTTTAATTTGAGTAGTCAATGGTGTGTAATCACAGCCTGCAGCGGCTGTAGTCTGTCCGCGTCGGCGAAACGGCGATTGCCGCCGACTGCGGGCCCTCAGATAATAATTGGGGCCCCTTGATATTTAGCTATTTATTATTTTTAATTTCGTTTTATCTTCAAGTCAGAAAATTATTTTATATTTTAAAATATGTTATAATATAATATTAATTATATAGTGGGTTAACTGCTTAAAAGTTAAAATGGTCAATTATAGGTAATATTAGTTTAAATGCAATAAAAAGGAAAATAAAATAAATACGAGATTATATTGTAGCTTTGAAATGAAAAATATTAAAATATATAATATATAAATAATAAAATCATAATAAATATATAATAATAGTGTATAGGCGCTTATAATGTTTATTAAAACCGGCCATTATAAATTAATCACGAAGCTCGGGAGAAGAAATTATAATACTTATATTATATTCTGTAGGTACAATGCTGAATAATGGACATTTGGGAAATAATCTGATAAAATAATTTTGAAAAATCAAATGTTTTGTCATACATTTAATTTGATAATAAAATATTCGATTTCATAAATAATTTGCAACTTATTTAACTTTAATAAAACAGTTACCTATATGAATATACTTATAGAATTAGGGAAGCTATAAATATTTGGAAAATAATATTTCGGAATTCTTATTCTATTGAAAATAAAATTCAAGAAAGCAAATATTTTGGAAAATGATATTTGGAATATTCTAAAATAATGACCTGGAAAAAAGATTTTACTGAAAATAATATAAAATAAAATAAAATATTAGAATTATAAAATCTTGAACAATAAATGGACAGAATATATTAGTATTGAAAATAATTATTTGGAACAATCATTTTATTACACTAAATATTTTGAAAATAAAATTCAAGAACGCTATCTTTTGTAAAAATAATTTTCTGAATACTTTTTTCATTTCTACAATTTTAAGTTTAGAAAAAAAAAACATTCACGAATAGGGCCTTAAGGGGGGAGTCCATTTATTTCATCATGTAATTTATGGTTTTAGGTAAAAAAAATTCACATTCTCTTTTCCATCTCTCTAGGAAAAAATTAAAAATAAACTAATCTAAAATCATATGTGTATAATAATAGTTAATAATATGCTTTGGACATAGTAACCTATACTAGGTCTAACTACACTTAACTAAATTTTTGCTAATTTGTACTAATTCAAATTGCAAGTGTGATTTAAAAAATTAACATTAAAATCTTTGATCGTAAAAATAAATACCGTAAGACTTCCTAGTTCCTATATTATAAATTCTTAAATCTGTCAAACGAGTTTCGCTACAATTTATAAATAGTTATTATATTGTATTATTATATATTTTTCTTCATTTTATTGAATTACAGTAACATTAAACAGATTTAAATGATTATATTATAATTTATAAAATTAGTACTGACCTTGAATTTGTTAATGTCAATTACATTATTCAGTGGCGGCTCGTGAGTTTTGAAAGTGGGAGGGCGATTAAAAACTATTCATTTTTGAAAAGCATAGAATACATAATAATAATTTAAAAGGTAGGTATTTATTAAACCAAAATTAATACCATATAAAAAAACAAATATATAAATACGTTTTACAAAAACCGAAAATTACAAAATAATAAACTTTATGCGTTTTATACTCAAAATTTAAGCGTCTATCTTTCATTTAACTAAACAGGTCTTCCAAGTTGTTTTATTTCAATTTTCTGTGAATATGATACTGATTTTTTTATCTACTATAGTATAATAATATACACTAATAATAAAAGAATAAACTAAATAAATAATAAAGAAATATAAAAATGTTCACACGTCATGAACAAAATAAATACACGTTAACTATTAGTCCATATTGTTCCGCAGTCCACATGCATGACGGGCGATTATTTGTATCGCTCCGGCGGCCGCATTATTGCCGAATTCCCCCTCACTATGTTTTCGTGTTTTGATCGTATGGGTAGTTATGATGGGCGATTGTCAACGTCGCCCCAGCGCCGAGGGCTATTCGATACTCGATAACCGTGCAACTGAATAATAGGTAACTATTTTAACCGTGCTATTACCTACATATATTTTTAAACTTCGATTACCTCAAAGTGTTTTCATAAAAATGGAAAACAAGTTTTACTTTCAATAATATTTGGAAAATACATTAGGTACAATGTAAATATAAATAATTTATTGTTAATATTTAAATCAATATCTAACACTTGTTGATAAGTAATTTGCTAAAATTTTAGAGGTGGGGTGGGGCAATCGGGTTTTGGTAAGTAGTAGTGGATATATTGAATTTGAAAGCAATTATGGATAAGCCATTTCTTTCTATAAAATGATTTTATCGAAGCTTTGATATAATAATTAAAAAAATAAGTTAGGGAATTAATCCTATAAAAAAAACCTGTTAGCAAAAATGGTATAACTATGGCAAGGCTGGGCAAGTTAACGATATGTCTTAACTCGTTAAGTTAAGTTAATTGAAAATAATATAAGTTAAGTTAAGTTAAAAGTTACTCGTATATTTTTTTATTAACTTTTAAAGTTAAAAGTTAACTTTGAAAAAAAAAAAAGTAACATAACTTAGTTAAAAGTTAAAATTTCTTAATTAGGAAAAAAAGTCGATATACCTATTATATCGTAAAAAGGCAAAAAAGGATGGTTATTCTTTACGCTCAAAAAAACTACTGCAGGGAACTTTTTCTGCCTGAAAAAGTGTATACATGTAAAATTTAAATACAACACGTCATTTTAAAACCCATGCATAAATAAGAAATCAGAAAATAACTTCTAACTGCCAAGATACCTACATTATTTTTTGATTCACACTAGGGTAGTATAAAATAAGCAGTACCTATCACTTCAATATATTTTCTATACTGGATAGACATAAACACCAGCCTTTATGTAGTTAAAAAGACCGAGCTCAGCCCAATATTCGTGAACGGCCAACGTCGCGGCGTGTGCGTGAGTGGTACATCGATTCGTATATGCTATGTAGGTACCTACTAAAATTGCGTATAAGTACCAAAAAGTAAAATCCTCATTCAAAAATTTGCATTGTTCTTCGGCAAATTCAACTTGATTTAGATACTTTTGTATAAAGTTAACTTGAAGTTAACACGTTAATTCTAATAAAAAGGTAACTTATTTAGTTAAAAGTTAATCTGAAAAAAAAGTAATGCGTTAAGTAACTTAATTAAAATTAACTAACTTTTTAACTTAATTTTAACTTTTAACTCGTTAATGCCCAGTCTTAAACTATGGTACTTATATTAATAAATAATTAGTCTAATAAATATTAGAAATAAAACGTATAAATACTTTTAAAAATTGTTATTTAAAAATAAATTAAGATAAGAACAACATATTATACAATATACGTTTTACTAAAAATAAATAATTTTTCAAATGTATGTATACATATAGTACATACGTATTGGGTTCAGATTTTAAAGCAAAATAAATTTCCAAAAAAGCATTAATTAACATTAAATAAAAGTGAATAATATCCTAACGATATCCACAAGCCTTAGAAATATGTTTGGATAAAACGCAATGTGCCCAAGACACAATAACAACTATAAAATAAACATAAATGTATAATTAGTCAGATGAATTAAAAAATAAATAAAACGTATTTATTAACTTACAAATAAAGAATAATGAATATAGTACGATTATTACACATATATATATATATTAGAATGTATATTATTATCTACTTAAAAAATTAATAAAACATTTTATCTTATATTACAAATATAATTACATCTTGCTCTTGAACTATGACTATAAAAATCAAAATCAAAACTAAATAAAAGACGAGGAGATATGTAAATATGTAAACAGTAAAATGTGTTAAACAAAAGGTTCTCATTATTCTAATATTTGCAACGATAAATAAACAAATAAAGACAAATTTTAACGTCAATAAACAACTATTTATAAATATAAGTTAAAAAAAAAATATATATATTTTTATAATTATTCTTGTTATTGTTACATATATTATTACTATTTTATTTAACATTAAATAAATACTATGATCATTATATTATACAATTGAAGGGTTCAAAACAAAAACAGCACTTGTCCAAAAATCTAATTTTCCGGAGCCTAAAAAACTGTCCGTCTTCTATTATTGACTAATAATAGAAGACAGCAATAGATTGTGTTGAAATTCAATATTCAAACGGTAAGAAATTACATTAAAAAAGTTTTGTTGACATTGTTCTATCCACAAGGATAATATGAGCCTCATAAGTTGGTTAGGTCTGGACAAGTGCTGTTTATTAGTGGAAACTGAATGGTGAGGATTTGATCATAGAAAAAAAATAAAATAAAAATTATAATGCTGAAAAAAACTTTTATTTTATAATATTTTAAAACCTGGATACTCGTATTACGAGAATCATATTATTAAACATATGAAACATAACAACAATGACGATAAATAAACGTGTTTGGACAAGTATCGTTTTTTTGGGAAACTTTTCTGCACTAGTGTTGTTTTTGTAGAAACATCGTATATTTCCACGCGTTTTAAAGGCCACATGTGTCATTTAGCAATGAAGCGATTTCATAGCGTTGTGGGCACCCATTGAACACTACAAAAATATACTCACTGCTAATTAATTTTTTCGATTTTTGGACAAGTGCTGTTTTTGTTTTGAACCCCTCAATTATATTCATTTTTTTTTTATTAAATATCAAAAAGGAAACTAGGAAATTATACTCTGAAAGTGCACTAAATTTCTGGTTTCAAAACGTAGGTACTTGTTTTACATTTTTAAACCATTAAATAAAAATATTATAAAACAAAACGAATAATATTTAATTCCCTAGTAAGGAAATCTAATGTTTCTCGGAACTATGCGGTAAAAATATTATAAAACAAATAATACATACTATCTCTCTAGTAACCAAATCAACAATCGTAACTACCAGTGCCGGATCTAGGGGGGGGGGGTGGAAGAGCGAGCGGTGCTTCTTTCCCCCGGGCGCAGTATATTTATAGGGCGGTAAAACATTTTGATGACCTTTTTTTTATTGTTTTTGCTTATCTACCGTTTTTTAAGTGATTTATGCAGACATTTGATAAATAATCTTTTGTTTTCTTATTAAAATTTTAAAAGGTCGCTACAATAAATTATTTTATTTAACAAATATTCTAAATTCAGCACTGGTAACTACGGATAGATAAAGTATATAGACGTTACAGATTTGGCCAAATGACGTTAGTCACACTAGTTGATATGCTCGGGCAAAAGCCCGAAAATTGAAATGCTTGATATTTTCCCAAGTACCATGAGGGCACTTCACGTTTTGTCCGGGTATTTCTGACCTGTGCTCATAACGTATAAGTATATAAATAAGATAACTGTCTAAAAACGAGTAATATATATGTTTAAAAAAACTGTAATCGCCATGGTATATGTGATAAATACTTGATATATATATATATTATAAATAACCACGTTGTTGACACCAAATACGTATGATGAGATTTTGGATATTGCCGGTCGGAAAATGAATAATTAAAATAATTATCATAATATATTATAAACAACGTCGACTCCTGAAATCGAGTTAACTATAAAGGTCGTTTGACGTGTAATACGGGTAACACAAGCACAACAAATACATTATACAATTTTATAGCGATTTTATTTCAATCGGAGAACAGGTATCATATATACATAATAATTAAATTTTAACGATTCGCTTCTGCAAACTTAGCCTTTCGCAAACGGCTAGTCGGGAGTTTCCGTCGTCACCGGTCTGGCGTCGTTTGAGTTGTCGTCGGTGATGATCTGTACGTTTCTGACAGGCGTTGATTGAGTGGTCCTCCGGTACGTCAACCTGGGCGTCGACTGTTCGCCGTTCCTATCCGGGTCGTACCGCGGACTAGTGGACAACAGCATCCGGATCAGACCGTCTTTCAGCGTCTGCGTCACTCTCGGCGACGATTGTTGAGTGATGTAATCGTCTTGTTGCTTGACCGCGGGTGGCCCTGGTACTACTGGCATCCGCGGTCCCTGGTAGTAGCTAGGAACGTAATAGTTGGGCTGTTGGTATGGCATGGGATATGGTTGCGGTGCCGGTCGATGCCGATACGATGCGACCGACGTGATCTGCGAGACACGCGCTTGCACGAACGATAAAATGAGCTCCATGAGCTCGTCCCGGAGAGCCGCCAGGTCGGGACCGTACACGATCGGTTGCTGTTGGTATACTGATGGTTCAGCAGGCAGCACTTGATACGCGGGCTGCTCGTACGCCGATTGCTGGTACCCGGCAGCGGCTGGTCGCTGTCGGTACTGTACTGGCACCTGACGGTATTGCGGTGGTTCTTCGTCATCCTGCGCCTGTCTGCTGATCGTGTTTTGTCGGTCTAACGACGGTACTACCGGTGTGTCATATGCCGCGGCCTGCGACACTGCCGGTCTGTCGTACGTGACCTGCCGTGCAGACGGAATCGCCGCCGGCCTGTACGCTCTGATCGGGTCCAGTTCAGACATGAGAGCCGACACGACCGGCGACACGGGAGCCGACTGCAGGCTCGACCGGCCGTGGACACCATACACGTCGGGCGCGTCGTCGTCATCATTTCTGGGCAACTGCCGGCGCAGATCGTTACCTCCTCGTCGCCGGGTCGTCTCACCCCGTTCCGGCGGTTCCACCACCGAGATTGGTCTCTTGGACACCAACACCTTTTTCACGCCTACGGTCGGCTTCCCGACGTCTCGTTCGATATCGTCGTCGGCGTCCTTGTTCTGCCGGGGCGGAATCGTCTGTATGGACTGCGGCGACGGCGAGGATGGCACCGGGCCGCCCGTCGAGTCGATGGGCGGTGACGTGCTACCGGCCGCCTGGAAACCGGACGAATTGCTGGCCGAGTACGACACCCGTTTTAGCCGTCCCGTTTCATCGACGAACCCAAACATACCTTTCACGTTACCGGCCACGTCCCGGGTCTCCACTTTGAAGCTACCATCGGACGCCTCGTACCCGTACGTGTACGAACCGTCGTCGTTGACTTTGTTGAGCTGCTTCAGGATGGACACGTCCTTATCCTTGTTGTCCTTGTTGGGCTCGTTACCGGTAACGGGCGTCGTCGTCATGTGCCCGGGCCCGACCGCTGCACTCGGCTCGAGCTTTTTGCCGAGTTTTTCTTCGTCGGACGACCCGGTCGCTGACGTCGCGACGCACGCCAAAAACAGTACCTGCGAACACAAATAATATGTACTAATAATCGTGTGACCGTTCACCCGGGGCCTCGGGCTTTCTGCGTTCCTTTTCGTTTCGTATAAATAAATACCTGCAAGACGGCTACGAACGATACCATTGTTCCGAGTCAATTGACAATGGCCACCGTGTTGTGGGTCGCCTAAATAGATTTTGGCCGGACTGCGCGGGACGGTTTGTACGAAAGTGATGGAAACGATTCACACGATATGAAGTAATACCGTGTTGTGAGAACCATAAGTTTCGACAGATTTTACTGTTCGTTTTAAGGCCCGGTAAATCAAATAGACCTCAACGATGTGAACTTAAAACATCCAAGGTTGACGAAGGTTGACTTTCTTTTAACCGTTTTTACAAGTCGACGAGTAGCGGTAGAGACCGAGAGTCTACTGTAACAATCAGGATCCACACAAAAACACGATAAACTATACGTATTCCCAATAAGCATTCTACTTCTAAAATCGATATATATATATATACATATTATTTCCCGTAGGACAAGAGAAGGTACCACACATAGTTTTTAAGGTGTTCTCTCTAGAATATTTAGAGAAAGTTAAAGGTTAAAAGTTAATGAAAATTTTTTAAGTTAACGACGAAAAAAATATCGGTTAAAAAAGTTCATTATTGAATTTTAAGTTTAACGTTTAAAACTTAAATCTCAAGACTGTTTAAAATTGTTTAACAATAACCTTCTTCATTATTTACTTTTTGTAATATTAAGTATTAGATACATATTTGGTTACCTTTGTACAAATATTGAAATAAAGACAAGCAATAATTTTGTCTTTTACGTCTTTTAACTTAACCGAATGATTATAAAAATTAACGATTAAAAGATAAATTAAACCAATGATAATTTAAACTAGTTAAGTTAGTTAGTTAATGAACAAATTAATTTACTAGTTGAGTCAAAAATTTAACAAAAATTTAATTTTTAACTAGTTAATACTCACTTTTGATAAATTATATTTTATATTTTGAGTGTAACGATACAATGATGTGATTTTTCAATTTTTTTTTTATGTACGTATATACTTTATGGGTAGAAGGAGTAAAGTAACAGTTATTGGTTAAAGAGTGTTTTTGATAAAAAAAAATGTATTCTAATTGGTATTTAATATATTTGTGTATATTTTAAATAGTTTTCAAAAACCTAACGAAAACCTACTAATCTAAACGAAAATTTTTTATAAATTAGAAAATTATAATAAAATTTATCAGAAACCAGAATAGATTTATAAGACATTTTTTAAAAACAATATCTATACTAAAAATTAAGATTATATACATTTGTATACTAAAGTTTTGAATTAAACTCGAAATTCCATAAAACTACTATCTTTGGTGATTTTTCAACCTTTTTTCAGCACGTACGGGGGTAAGTTATCATAACCAAATTTAACCAATATTATTTTTAAATATTATTAAATAAAATAGGGGGGGGGGTGTTAAAATATAAATTTGAAACTTCAAAAATAAAGCCACCGTAGTATATAGTGTATATACTTTTTGAAGTAAAATTCCTTCTGATATATAATTGTATTAAAGATTGTATTTTAAAAATGTAAATTTTCAATTCAGTGGTTTTTTCAAGTGTAAAGAAGAAATAATGAAAATTGTGGAACATTACAATATTTAATAAACTAGAAAATAATACTACTGCACTGAGCTTCACTCAGAATCATTTTATTAAACGATAATATAGAAATAATATATAATAATATATAGAATATAGAAAATAAGTATATTTATAATTAATTTTAAATTCATTACATCTACCATCCACCATCAGTACTTTATCAGACGAGCGAAGAGCTTCCAATTTATATTGGTCGCTGCTTTATTTTGCTCACGAATTAATTTTTCCTTAAAAAAAATATTCTCAATAATAAAAATTGACTATGGTACATTTTGCAGTAAAATCGAAAACATTTTTTTTTTTTGGAATTAAGCAATACCTTAATTCATAGGAATATATATATATATAACTATTATATTAGGTAATTATAATATTGATTGTTAAAATAATAGAATCTTCAAAATTGAATAAATGGTCACTTACCAATTTGTTTTTTTTTTTTTTTGTAAAATAAATTATTATTATGATTTTTTCAAGGTTTGAGGAAATGATTAAATATTAATGAGATGGTTAAATTTGTATTAAAATATACATAATATAAGGATTAATTCTCAACAATAATGTATTTTATTTTCTGTTAAACAAAAAAATTATTATAGAATTTTGTTTTTGTTTCATTTTTGTTTAAAATATTATATTTAATATTACCTATATAATTATGCATACTTATTATTCATAGAAGGACGTCGCACTGAAGATTTTAAATGGTAAAAACATGTTTACGCAAAACAAGTGAAATGGTATTTTAAAATAATTTTAGAGTTAAAACACTTATTATGAAATTGATAGAAAACAACATTTTGAAGGTAATCTTATCGACGTTTTTTTAAATGACATGTTTAAAAAAAGTTACAGTGTTTTAAAAATGAGGGGGGGGGAATAGTATTTTGTACCTTCGATAACGAGCTTAATATTTCGAAAATTGTAAAACCCCAATGATATAGGTTATCTATTTAAATTGTTGTCATCTACAAATTTTACAATAGGTAGGTGTTATTATATTATATCATAATTAATCGATTATATCATTGCAGTAGACATGAAGGATGGGGGGGAGGAAGCTCTTTATAGTAAAGCATTAAAGATATTAGTATAGGAGTAAACAGAATATACGATATGAGGTATGATTTTGGAGAAATTGAACACCCCGGGCGAATGGGGGAAACGAGTACGTACCTAATGAAGATCAGTGCGGTGATTAAAATGGTTAGGTTGAGAGAAACGTCATGTATTTTGTACGACGAAAGGATCACAATCAGATTAAAAGGTGAATTCTACGAAAGGGCCGGAATTCAAGTTTTACGTACCTAGCGTTATTTTTCTGTTTATTTACCGTTAGACGGTGACTGTCGGCGTTATTGACGAAAATATGCAAAATCGACCAAGGGCCGTGATTGTTTGACATCAACAAAAATATTATGCGTTAGTTGTGTGCCGTAGAAAACAAGGCTGGGCATTAACGAGTTAAAAGTTAAAATCAAGTTAAAAAGTTAAGTTAATTTTAATTAAGTTACTTAACGCGTTACATATTTTTCGGATTAACTTTTAACTTAATAAGTTACTTTTTTTTTTTAATTAAAATTAACGTGTTAACTTCAAGTTAACTTTATACAAAAGTATCTAAATTAAGTTAAATTTTGCTCGAAGAACAATGCAAATTTTTGAATGGAATTTTACTTTTTGGTACTTATACGCAATTTTAGTAGGTAGGTACCTAGAATAGCATGTTCGTTAATAATCGATGTACCTACCACTCACGCACACGCCGCGAAGTTGGCCGTTCACGAATATTGGGCTGAGCTCGGTCTTTTTAACTACATGGAGGTTAGTATATTTTATGTCCATCCAGTATAAAAAATAAATATTGAAGTAGTAGGTACTGCTTATTTTATACTACCCTAGTGTGAATCAAAAAATAATGATGTAGGTATCTTGGCAGTTAGAAGTTATTTTCTGATTTCTTATTTATGCATGGGTTTTAAAATGACGTGTTGTATTAAAATTTTTACATGTATACACTTTTTCAGGCAGAAGAAGTCCCCTGCAGTAGTTTTTTTGAGCGTAAAAAATAACCGTCCTTTTTTTGTCTTTTTACGATATAATAGGTAGGTATATCGACTTTTTTTTCCTAATTAGGAAATTTTAACTTTTAACTAAGTTAAGTTACTTTTTTTTTTTCTATCAAAGTTAACTTTTAACTTTAAAAGTTAATAAAAAATATACGAGTAACGTTTAACTTAACTTATATTATTTTCAATTAACTTAACTTAACTTAACGAGTTAAGAAATATCGTTAACTTGCCCAGCCTTGGTAGAAAACATAATGTCCGGCTTCGAGCGAGTGGCGATATGTGTAGACACACGTATATAACGTATAGGTGTATTATGCATTGACTGTCGTTAACAGCCGTGTATATTATATTATACTGTAAAAATGCAACCGTATATACAGTGTTTGATTATTCGCAATTCGACTGTGTTCAAAACAAGACAATATTTTACAACCACTTGCATATACGAGCAATGACCCGTTGGAAACAATGTCGTGTGCAATTACGTCGAAAACGAAAATACATCTATAATTCGTACACAGTAATATGCGAACGACTTTATAAACGCGTGTACATATTTATAATACAGATATTATATATATATATATATATATATATACGGTTGTGTCCCGTGAGAATATGACAGCCTCGTGACCCCGTTCTTACGCCCGTGTCGACTGCTGCGATATATTATTGTTTATATTATTTTTACGAACCATATTATATACACTATGGGAATATGATTTCGATTTCATTAAACGGTCGTCCGGTTGCCTAATAATATTATTGAAAATTATAAGCGTTTTGCAAAAACATCGTAGATTTTTATTTATTCATTTATTTATTGCCCGTTCATATTAATCCATTCCGATGCCAGTACATAATATTACACCTATACTGTATAATTAAAATATTACAGTATATATATACACTGTATATATATGTACACCAATGGAGTAGTACTTCGGGTTGAATTTTAGAGTTTGAAAAAATTGACACAGATTTGTAGCGAAGGGAAAGATTTGTGTATACATTAAATTAAAAAACCATATTTTGGCAGCGGCTACTATTAGGCCATTTTTCACACGATAATAGTTATTAAACTATATCTAGCATACTATATCAGCTATTATTATATTAAAGCATATTGCACCTAATCTTGTATATTAGAATTAAAACTATAGTTAACTTATAAGCTCTATATATTCACACCAAAATATACCATACAATAGAAAGGATACTAAGAATTATTGCATTAGAAGAGATTACAAGTAGATATGATAGCAAAATATGTCCGCACGTTTCGTTTTACAGAGTTTTTGTTTTAAGAAAACAAATATGTGGTGAAACGCAATAATAAACTTAGTAATAAAAATATTATATCAATATAAAATGAATAATATTATTGGAATTATTATCTATTGTTGCTAGTTCTATGGGATATATATATATATTGTGATATTTTCACATGAAAATCGATATTGATGATAGTGTCCACCAAGGTGATGCCATATTTTGTGATATTATTATTATTATTCAGAAAATTTTAAAACGAAATGAAAAATAAACTATAAAAGAATACAACAAATGTAAAAAAATGAATCCCTTTTTTAAAAAAAAATATTCGATGAATCATTAATATTGGTAATCAAATAAATCAAATCAATAATTAATTCTATATTCTAAGTGGTTGTCAATGTTTCTATTCTGTTAATAGTGCGAAAAAAGGACATTTTCTATTAATGAAAACGGTATAATCGCTAGCGCCATTCTTTTGACTATTATAATTTTCGTCATTTCCAGGGTCCTAGAAGATAGTATACAAGCTATAATAATAGGAATAGCACTATAACTATAATCGTGTAAAATGGGCTTGAGGTAGAAAATGTTCATTATTTTAGTTTATATCTTCAAAATATCAATTTAATATGATGAATAAAACTCGTCTGACTTATTAAAAATGGCTCTGACACATCCTCAATAAAATTCGTACTTATTATGTGTATTAACCCGGCACTTGAATTTATAAGTATATACAAATACAATGGATGTAAACAAAACGTAGTAACACATGTATATAATTAAGGGAAAAATGAAAGTGCATGTCTAGTTTTCATTAAATATACAGTAATATTGTGTTCACTATATTATAGATATTGGTACCTACGATATTAAAATATATAGATCAAATTGAAATATAATAATATAATAATTATTTTATAGATTGATACATAATATAATCAGTTACCTACACATTATAATGTCATAAAATATCAATGAAATCATATATCATTGTTAAAACAATAAAATAAATTATATAGATTATAGAATGTTACATAAAAACAATCCCATTGTTGTTGGGTAACATAGTAACATAAATAATAATTTAAAAGAAAGAGAAAATTGTGTACCTTTGAGAAAAAAGTCTATGTACGAGTATTTTTGGAAAGCAGATGCTTATAAAATAATAATTATAATTTATAATAAGTACTTGTAATTTTATTGTTTATTTAGAAATTTTTAAAAACCATAATATACTTAGTGTATACATATTTTTTCAGAAACTGATATACACTGGCTTATATTATTATATAATTTGGTTAATTTATTAAAAGTACATATACATCTAATGAATATAGGTGTATATGTACTTTTGCAAAATATATACGATAATATAACAACAACTACAACAAGTCCGGTCGGTAGGGGCACTGTACACGTCGGGTGTAGGAAATAGGTAGATGAAGTTGGTTAATCGTCCTTTTGGTACTCGGACAAAACAAAGTATAATTATTATTTTATATTTAAATAAGCAATAATAAATTATTGCATTTGATAAATACTATTGCGTTGCAATTGAAACCTACTTGAAAAAAAAAACCGTGAGTGATTATTTACACACGAAGGAAGTGAATATGTATGTATGTATGTATGTATGTATGTATGTATGTATGTATGTATGTATGTATGTATGTATGTATGTATGTATGTATGTATATATTTATGTATGTATGTTACATACATATATAAAACAGTCGTTTTAATATACTGATGGTAACATAGTTACCGAAATACGTATTTACCAAATAAAAGTAAATATTTTTTGTGGAATTGAGTCTTTATTTTATTATTAATAAAATTAGTGACCTGAAATTTTCACCAATTACAATATCATTAAAATTGTATGCAAAAACAATTTCTCAATTTTAAGCTACTTATAGCGATAATTACAAGTTTTGAAATAATTAATTCATAGAAGGGTTAGCTTTAAGTTTTAAGACCTGGAAATGTAATACAAAGTATAACGTGTATTGTTTTAATTATATTCAAGAAAAAACGAAAATTTTTATCACAATTTTTTTATTAGCATTTAAAATTATTCAATAACATGATAGATTTAGAATCCAAATAATGGTAATTTGAGATTAAAAACATAAACAAATTTATTAAATATACAAAATGTTAATTTATTTTACTTATACTTCTTGAGAACATATATTTTTAAAACCCTAGATCTTTTATATGCGAGCTCATAAACATAAATATTATTATTTATAGTTGTTTTTGAAACAATTAAATCGTCAAAATAGTTAATTGTTAGGATATATTAACAACCACCAGTGTATTTTATGACATTTTAGAAGCGTGTTGAAAACACTTTCGTTATAGTTATGCATATATGTGCACGTTTAGTGATAGGACGAGAGTTATGTAGTACCTACCTAATAATTATTATATATTATATAAAATTATAAAGGTGTTTTAGGACGTATTTTTGGAAGCGTGTCCTATATATTATAATCTAGGAAGGTAGTTACCTAGGACAATATTAATAACCATACGACACGTTTCAGAACGAAAAAGTTAGAATTCATTACCTATTCAAAATTGTTCAAAAGATAAAATAATAGGTGGCAAGTAAAGAGTGGAAGGGCTTTGCTCATCAGGTAGGATACTGTAGGTAGTATTATGAAACGAGTTTAAGTGGATCTTGGTGCAGTAATCTAACGTAGCTTCCTACCTATTATAATTTATATATACATATATATAAAGTGAGAAAAATTTCCGTTATAAAAAGTATAATTTTCCTTTACGCCTTAGCAAACTATTGGGAAAATCAAAATATTATCTTTCGAAAGTTTCATCTAGCACGAACTTGTTATCAAAAAATGTAATTACGTAACTTCTACCCAAAAATTAGTTTCCATAAAAATTGAAATAAACATCGTATTAAAAGCAATATAGATTTCTTATTACGTTATTATATGTATGTATGTATATATATGAATGTTATTATTTTTCTGAGGCATAAAAAAAAATTCATTTCTATAGGTTGTTAATATGGCCATTTTTAATAAATTCAATATTGGCAATTTTTATTCAATTTCGGGAAAAATGAAAATCTAACAAATGAAAAATATTTATATGCATTTTAAAATTAATAACGCATGGTCCTAACGCCTATTACAATATAATTTGTATTATGGTTGTTTACCCGGTTGTTTCTTATGAATTTATAAAATGTTATGGAAAATATTGAATTTCACATTTATAACTACTTGAAAACGTCATAGAAAGATAAATAAAAAAATAAATGATTGATAACAATATTATCTAGCGCCCTACCGAATTTTTTGATATCTCATTTAAACACTTTTTTCTGAGTTGTTAATAAACTAAAAATTTTTTTTTTTAAATACCTAAATATAATTCTTGAAAAAATCCATTACTTTTATAATAATAAAAATAAATATATAAAATATATAAAAAAAAGATTATAAGTAACAACTAGTTTCGAGCGTATAATAATATATTATTTTTAATAATATATATTTATTTTTATCACTATAGATAATGTTGTTAGTTATCATTTGTTTTTTTGTTACATATTTCTAAGATGTTCGTGAGTTGTTAAAATTTAGAAATGCTAACATGAGTTTTTCATTGAAAATTGATTGTGCTAACATCAATGTGCTAAATGTTTTATTATATATTTATATAGTATATATATATAATATTATACCTATAGGCTATGTAGATAGGTATTCTATAATATTATTATAATATTTAAAGAAAAAAAATATTTTCATGATTATTATATTACTGGGTAATGCCGACATTAACCGTAACATAAGTTGAAATATACAGGTAATAATAACATTTATGCATACAATTTTGCATCATATATAGTACAATTTCAATGAGTAAGATTTTTAATTTTGATTTACTCCGTAGTATTAACATTTGATTGTAATAAAAATAACTCGTGTCCACAAAATATTTCCAAATTGAAATTGTTTCTTGAATGTCTAACTATTTTATAAATGTTATATTAAATTAAACTTTAAAGTAACACTGAAAACTGTTAACCTTCAAATGAAAAATTACATTAGGATATTAGGATATAAATAGGTAACTAATTACTATTAAGTAAAGTACCTATTATGACTTGGATATTTTTGTTTCATAATCCATCAATAACAACAATTTTTCTTATAAGAGATATTTTAGAAGAATGTTTAATATATTTTCTTATAACATTGATGTATATTATACATACAGGGATGTATTTGCCTCCCTCCCACTAAAGTTATTTCAGTCAAATTTTTTTTTTGCACATTCAAAAAAAGTTCAATCAGTTGGCCAAACTAAAAATACTGCCCCCCCCCTATGTGGTGTCCTCTTATTAAAATATATACGTATTAGATAAATTTAGAAATTAGAAAATATTAGAAAACTAATATGAAACTATTTTGTTTTTTGGTTATAAATTATATTAGATTCTACATGTAGCAATTAATGTATTAGTTTTACAATAACGTGTTTTGTTTTTTATTTTTTAATGTATGCATACACTTTTTCGGGAAGAATGAGTAAAATAACAGTTTTCTGGTATAAACATTTTTGATAGGAATTTCATTCTAGTAGGTACTTTATAGAGGTCATTTCTTGTTTTTCTATCCAAGTAGTTTTCAAATGATTAACGCAAACTACGTTTTGTTTGAGAAATTATATAAAGAGTTGTTAATATTAGAAAATCACAAATAAATTATTCATGGTCATCGACTACATATATGTGATATATAATATTTATAACTACCAAAAAGACCGCAAATTATTATAAATGAGAAAATTAAAATGCCAGAAACTTAAAATGTACAATAATAATTATTTACTATAGCACTTTGTATGTTGACGTAGAATTTTTTTATTAGCCATATTAGCTAATAGTCATAGTCATGTTATGTATACCGAAGCTTCGTTCAGAATCGTTTTATCGAAAGATAATATGATTTATCATTGCTTTTAAATTCAATATTTAAGTATCCATCAACAGTATCCTACCCAACGAGCAAAGGGCTTCTACACCCTAACGACCGCCTTTTTTTTCATTACACATTTGTAATATAATTTTATATTATTGTAACAAAAATAATAGGCAGTAAGGATTCAAACACTACAGATCGGTAGTGATAATTTTAATTAAACAAATAAATGCGCCGTTTGGTTATTGTATACGAAATTTATTACGCACACGAGTCTTGTAATCGTATATTATTCGCGCCAGACGATATTCGTATCTCACCGACCAACTGAATAATATAATAGGTACATGGTATATTACATTATTATTTTAAAGTACATAACTTACGATAGGATTAAGATGTTATAATTATTAATATGACGATTTCTCTTCACTATGCATCGCTTTAATAATTACAGGAAGTATGCTTAGTGTGTTTCTTCGATCTTATCATTTCCATAATAATATTAATTATTAACAAAACTTATATGTTATACAATTTAGGTACAGATTTACTTATAATTTCAATAATTTTATTTGTATAATAGTTATGATATTTGTTCGGAATAATATTAAATTATTTTGTACATAGTTTATAAAATGTATATTTTAGAATCTGAGCAGAAATAATGGATCTATATTTTTGGAAATTCTGTTCCAGTTATTAAAATATATTCAATATAATAATAAAATATCTATAACATATATAGTAATATTAAGTGTGTAAATTTGGAGTATTATATTATACATCAAAGACGGTATATTAAAATATTTGACTAAAATATTGTTTGAAAAAAAAATAATAAACAGAATAAAAATAAAAAAATAAAATATTTGTAATTATTTATCAAGCGATATTTTACAAAAATTTTACGAAACGTCTTCGAAAATTCTATTTTTTATGTTTAAATTCTAAGTCGAGTGAAAATAGGAAATGTGAATATGACAATTACAATTTATGATTTTTTATTGATATAATAATGTTATATTGAATAATAATATTAATAATAGTAATGTAAGTAATATTTTACCTTATCTGCTTTTGAATTCAAAATAATAATAATAATACCCTATCCTGTTCGAGGACCGAAAGCACAATGAACAATCGTGGACATTCGTCCAGCATTTATATTTGGACGGCATATTTTTTTTTTATAATATTCAATATCCCTATTTAAAACCCCAAAAAGGGAAATACGCAGAAAATTTTTCTTCCTCATTTATTCTACCTATCTCTATACTTTTGCCTTTTCTTTTTCTTTCTCTGCACATATTCTAACGGTTTGTAAATATACCTATGTATAGAAAAATTAGATCAAATTAGATTGAACACGTAAGAAATCTATGATATATGTATATTTACCTACTTCTTTTTTTAAAATTATGAATTAAATGATATGATTCTCCAATTTCGCATCTTTACTCATAACTAGTGTTTCAAAATGATTTCATTATACTTTTTAAACTATTAAATGCAATTTTATTTTACAATATTTATTTAAATAATATTATTTAAATTATTGTAATCCTCATACGTTATAAAAATACAATAAAAAAATATGAATTATTATTTATAATAAATTATTATTAGTAGGCAGGTGTTATAAATCGTATTTAAAACATTATAAAAAGTAAAAACCGGTCTAGATTGTATGTTGTAATTTTACATACAATTGTTCTAATACATTAGCTGTTAAATCACCCGATTTATATCGTTAGTTTGTTACTATGCTATATCCATATAAAAATAGGATCTATATAATATATGTACGTTATTGGGGAGATAGCTATCATAATATGTACGTGTAACTGCGTATTAAATCCAGGGAGTCAAAACGGGTTTGAACCCGGGGTGAAAACCCGTGTAACCCGCAAAATATTAAAACCGTGTTAAAGCCGAAACCCGTAACCCGGAAAAAGTGATACACGTTTTTTAAGCCCGTACCCGGAACCCGGAAAAAATTTAAACCGTTTTTTGACCACGTATTCCTAACCCGGCAAAATGAAAACTGTGTTAAACCCG
>JAIPRL010002775.1:0-54685 GCA_025469235.1 Pemphigus obesinymphae | reverse complement strand
GTTCTTATGGTAGCCGCATGCCCGATACAGTCCAAGCACTCAGTCACGTTAGCCGCCCGAAGGCGTTGCCCATCTAGCACCACGAGGAGGTGTGACGATGAAACCCCAGCCTTGGCTGTGGTTTCGCTAGATCGCCTCATAGACCAGTAGACTTTGGTTGATAACTTACAGATCTCAATCGACAATATATTTAATTGGAAAAGAGGTTAGAAAATCAAGATCAACAGTGATAAGTCAGTACAGATTAATATTATACTTAACGTAAAACCAAAACTTTCCAAGTTTTGCTGTATCACAAAATAATTCCACAAAAATGTTCATTAATCAATTCCCATAAAAATCATACATGGGTCGTGCATCTTGATTCTCGCCTAAATTGGAAGCTATAACAAAAATAATATAACAAATTAAACAAAATATAACAAATGAAGAATAAATGCGTAAATTACACCGGCTATTTGGGAAACATTCAAAACTAGACTAGCAAACAAACGTCTCTTATACGTAGTTATTATAAAAGTTAGACTTATATCAAACAATGGTGGTGTTGTGCCGGCAAATTTACTATCGATGACATTCAACGTTACTAAACTATTGCCCTTGAAACTATTTTCGTAGAATAGCGATTCGACAGAAATTACGTCGTCCATTGTGATCTGCAAATATCATTGGTTCAATATGAAATTAAAAAGTTTGCTGAAAATAGTTACATATCTATATAGCTGCTAAGCAACTTTGACAAATCACAAGACATCAGACGTCTCAAATACCAAATACTTAAAGCCGTAGGACTTATAGTTTAAGCGGTATACTAAGGATAGAGTATCCTTATTGGAGATGCAACCACAGACGTGTTCATGTTTACACAAATATATATATATATATACATATAACTATTGTATTATTTATTATTTACATACCTATTATGTATTATATATAAAATAATAAATTAGGTAATTAAGATTTATGGTTTTGTTTGAATAAAACTGTATAAACAAACGAAAAATATTAATTAAATAATGGTTATAATAAAATAAAATGATAGTGATATTTTATTTTAAATTAATAATAAATATACGTTAGTGAAAACAAATTTAAAAATCACGATTATATAATATACGCCATCAGTTGAAAAACATAAATTAGTAAATCAAGGCAGAAATGTATTTCTATAGGTATGAAATATTGATTGAAGATTTCAATCGTTTAATTATTAATCTTTATTACTTTTATTATTATGACTATTTTATTATTGCTTAATTTAAGTATTATATAAGTCGTCTAATTAAATTCTGTGAGACATTTAATTGATTGTAAAATTTTAATATTATAAACAAATTATAATATATAACCAAAATAATTTGGACTACTCTATACTTATGTATCGATAATATATATTAAATCAGATGATTATTAATGATTTATTTCATGGAGTTTTCTAACCTATTTATAACCCAATATAACCAATAATCTGTCGTATGATATAACTTTATAACTATGGTTAAATAATTGTAAACAATGTTGTTCCTGCGACTATTTAAATGTGTGTATTTAAACAGAACCCCATTTGATTTATAACTATGCTTATTTTTATGATAATTTTTATGGTCATCTTGGGCTTACAATATACCTACGACCTACGTATATTATGCTATAACTAATTATTAAATTATTATTTTTTTAATTAATTCTATTCGTAAACGCATATATAAAATTATATGTTTTATTTATGAGATCGAATAATATTATGTATAGTTTGTAATTTAGATTTTTAATCATTCAGATAATATACTTAAGTATATATTTTTGTTTTTTTAAACATTAATCACTTTTAATAAAATATATTTTAAGTATATTTCCTTCTGTTATTTATTTATTCAATTAATTATTATATCAAAACGCTTGGTTAAGAAATTTACAATTGATCTTAAAACAAAAATATATAAATATGGTATAATAAATATAATATAAACAAATAACAAATTAAACATAAATAATATTATATTAATAAATAAAACGGGTCATTATTGGCTTGAATTTAACAACAAGTTAATGATTTGTTTTTATCATAGTTGATAGTTGGTGTAGTGACAGTAAATGGATGAAGGATGGATAGCAAATTGGGGGAATCTATTTCCCAGATATTAGCTTTATCAAAAATTAAAGGTTCAAACGTTTTCTCCTATCTACTAAGGTATCTAGGTTTAGGTGCTAAATTACTGAAGAAAATTCATGAGGATTAGAGCAATACGGCATACCTTAAATAATGAAAGGTAAATAAATACCTTCTTTATGGGAATGGTTAAAAATGAGACATAAGGGGTAAGCTAGAAAAAATCCTAAATTATAAAGAAAGTCACCAGAAGTTCTATCAGGGCTAACAGACTTTACCCCACATAAATGAGATAAATCAAGTAATACATCAGTTATGCTAAAAAACATGCTCTTGGGAGATTGAAATAAGGTATATTTAAATTATCTGTGTTAAGATCTATCTTGTTGATAGAAAATAATGAATCAAAAAATTTTTAAAAATAAGCATTAATAGATTTCTGCTTATCTAAGCTAGGCATCCTACTAAAAAATTTATATTTTTGGATAGAAGTTATATGATGTTGTTTTTTTCTTAAGATCCGAATATTTTCTGGATTTCATAAAAGTGACTTTTCCACAATTTCAATGTAACTTCATAACTTCTTTTACAATCATACTTAGGTACATAGAGCATGAAGAAGTTCTAATAAAATTATTTTTAACTAATAGTTATTATTGTAACTTTAGAAAACTATCATATCAGTTGGACGTGGTTTGACCTTTTGATCAAGATACTCAGAGTAGTCGTGCAGTGAAAATTAACTCATTATAGATATATGTTACAGTATATATGGTTACACTGTTGGTCAGTATATGAATAATAAAATAAAATAATATTGTTATTGAATTCTTTACAAGCAATCAAAATATCAAACTTCTAACGTACAATGAACCCTAATATATACCATATAACTCTAAAAAACTTATGTTCGTCTTGTGACTATAATTTTCAGAATTTTTGAGAATACCCTTTGTTTTAAAATAGCAGACAATTATAGGTCAAAAACAGGATAAATTTTGAATATAATATTTATTTTATATGGGATTTAAATTTCTGAGTAGGCAAAGACTTAAGCCGTTATTATTAAGATTAAGAATAATTAAGTCTAAACGTGAGATAAAGATATATAATAGTAGGTCTTAAAAACGAATATTATTTATAACACTATTGTTGACTCAAACGACCGTTATGCTAAATTATTTATAGCTATAATTCACTACATTGTATAACACCATAAATAGTTAAATAAGGAAGGATTTCGAATTCAAAATCATTCTATTAGCATACGTATAATATGAAGTAAAATATTTAGATAATATTAATAAGTATACAAGAAGATTAGCAAATCAAGATCATTTATAATCATTATTTATATGAAAAGCAATATTGGATTTTCAAAATACGGGAACCATATTTATTTATGTATTGTATTGTTAAAAGATATTTTTTTTAAATGTAGACAATCTTATAATTTATTTATCATAGTACTTAAGAAAATAAAGATATACGTATACCTAGAAATCTCATTCAATCGAAGAGTTTCTATTTCTTAACGTTCGTTCGTCTTAATTACATTTTATTCGGTTATTAACTAAATTAAATTCCATCATTGAACTTCGATCACCACATAAATGTCACGGTAGGTAAAGCTTTAAAGGTATTATGTTTCGGTAAACGCAATACCAAACAGTTTTCTTCCACGCGTTTTCTATGCACATTATATTTCTCGTTAGTACGTTCTATGTTAGAATATGGTGTGGTAGTATGTCACTCCTACTTGTCTAAAGATGAATTAAGACTCGAGCGTGTCCAGAATAGGTTTCTTTCATACATGGCCCACAATATGAAGATAGAACAGCCTACACATGATTACTCTTTTCAACGCAGTATACTGGGAATACCATTGCTATCATCACGACGTCAAGATACTGACAAATACTTTATATACTGGCTCTTAGGTGGCACCTTAGATGATCCTGATCTCCTCTCAAATGTAGGCTTTCGTATCCCTTCCTTTTACTCTAGAAACCAATCTCTCTTCCATGTCCCATCCTACAATACATCCTTTGGTCAAAATCACCCCTTACACAGAATGCTTCGTAACCTAAATAATCTTAATTTTGATTTTAATATGTAATTAAATATATTTTACTGATTTACTGTACTATATTATATATTATATTATAGTATATATATTACCATATAATAATTTATGTATTACCAGTTTATATTGAGTTGTATTTTCTAATTGTTCCGTGTTTACTGTTTATTATAATTAGCATATATTACTTGTAATCTAACACTTAATCTGTATATTCAAAATTGCCGTTTGGCATTTCTTAATAAATAATAATAATAATAATAATAAAAACAAAAATGTTTTAAAACATTTTATAGAATTAGCTCATTGTTTTAATATAGACAATTAAATGAAAAAAATTACAATAGAAACTGGGTATTGTGCAAACTTGCAGAGTTGGATTTTCATAGCTTGATTTAAAATATTCTAACTCATATACCTACTATCTAAAATAATACCTAAGGATAATATTATAATCTTCTGCATCTTAAACAAATATGGAGTTAAATTGTTATATTTAGTACATTATTTTGATCCTCGACTTTATTTATTTACTTGAAGAATTTTTAAGATTAAAAAAATGCGGTTTTAAACTTTTAAAAAGTATATATATATTATAAGAGTATATAATAATATATGGAAATTATATTTTTATTATAATTATAACAATTATTAAATGGGCAGTTCTCAAAATATTTAAACAATGGAAAAAAAAATATATAGGGGAATATAAAATTGGGTATTCTTATTCATTCAATGTGTCTTAATATAACCAGGGTGGAAAAAGGATTACGAAAAAGTCGTTTAGATGAAGATACATATAACTGAGATCTGTTTAATCTATATATAAAGATCAAAATCAATTCAAATTCATTATATAATTTGATTTAACTATAAATGATGTATTGTATTTTAATTTTAATTTATATAATATAATTATTAAAACTTGAAAATTAAATTAATTCAGTTAATTAATTTAGTATTGTTTTTTTTTTTTTTTTTTAAATATTCCTATTAAGGTATAACTACATTTATTACAATGATTATGATGGTGTCAATATACGCGTAATATCAAAAACACTTATTTTAAATTAATACATTTTTTTATTTTATATTAAAGAATTTTAACATGGGTTGTATATTTTATTTATATATAAATTATTATATTTATTATTAATAATTATTATATTATATTATTATACCTGCTATCAATTTAAAAAGAGTAAATAATGTCTATATGTATATAAGTTTTTTTTATAATAAATAATACTTAAAATAGGTGTGTTGCGGGTGTTCAAAAATATGTAATATATATATATATATATATATTATAACCGATTACCATATATTTATAATATTATAATATACATACGTATATTATCGTATCTATTTGTAAAAGATTTTACACTGTATACGCAATCCTATTAATACAATATATTGTAGTATATCATTGTTGATAAAAAAATATATGATTTTTTATAATATCATATTGTCATGTTTATAATATAATACTTATCGCCTATATTGTAACGGATGATTTCAGTTAAAATGCGTGCGCTATTTTCATCGCACGTGTTCGAAAAGTTGTAAACACAATAAACTGTTATTTGTATTACGTATTCAATTTTTTTTTTTTTTTTTGTATTAAACCTAGCGAATCATTGAACTGGTATATCAGCCAAATTACCAATTGATCGTATAATAGATATAAATTATAATTATCAAAGTTGTAATATAATACTTTTGTAGGTCAGCTCTTAATCGTTTCACCATGAAGTTTTCTACATATATATTGATATGTATTTTTCGTTTTTAAAAAGTGAAATTGATGAAAAGTTATTTCTTCTAAACTTCACTGTATATATCTATTACGAATATTTAATCTCCTTTTTGTTTCAATACCTTAAATCCCTGTCCCGAACAAGTGGATATATATACATACATTTTACAGGTTATTTCGTGTTTATCGTCTTACATCATCGCACAATATAATCGGTAAATTCATACGTTTCAATAAATCTAATATATATTTTTAGTAATATTCTTTAATTTAGTTAAATTACAATTATTATAATTATGTCAAAAATTACACAATAAATATTTAATATAAATTTTTCCATTCAAAATGATATCTGAAATGATATATTTCAATGTATAAATTAATGGAGTAAATCCAATTAAGCTAAACTATAGTGGTAATGTAGGTAAAAAAAATTCTCGAAAAAAAAAATTCCTGATTAAGGTGGAACCTAACTTAATTGGAGTGGGATTGTATTGTCCCCTTACCCTTAGCATGTAGTAAATATTCGCATAAACGTGTATCGTTATTAATGTGAACACGGCGCAATGTATAGGCAAAACAACACCAGTTGTGCATACTTTATATTCCATCTTTAAGATAAAAATAAATTACACCCATAATTATATTATATTTAGGTGTATATTATATTATTATTATGTATATTATGTATGAAATATATTTTATAATATTTTTCAACAATTAATACTTACATTTAATTAATTTATCATTATCATAGTATTTACACTATCCACATAACTACTGTAGTAGAATATTGTAACGATATTCTATTGTAATTATTGGTTTCGAATATAGAGAGAATATATTCTAAATACTTTCTAGATATTTTTGCATATAAATGTTATTATTAAAATTTTAGTTTAAACTGTATATAGTTATAATATAGATATTTCAAAATTAATTATAATGATAAAAATATTAATACAATATTTCACCAAATAGGTATTAGTTATATACAAATATGTTCTAAAAATATTTTTAACACATATTTTTAATACTTCCAAAAAAATTATATATATTTAAAATAGAATAATATTTCATTATAATTATATTATAATGTATTTAGAATACTTCACAAAAAATATTCCAAATATTTTTAGAAAACATCTTATACACATATTTCAATAATACAATTTTCAAATAGTAATTATACAATTATTTAATCGAATATGAACAGTCATCAATGTTTTTGATCAATATAATTATTTTTATTATTGTCATGATTTTATAAAAAAAACGATTAACGTATTATTTTGGCATTTATACTTTCTTTGACTATCAAAAAATAAAAAATATTACAACAAAATAATCCAACGCAAAACTTAAATTGTTGCGTTTCAGTTTAGATTTTTTAAATTTAAATGTTGACTTCAGAAATTTATTACTAGAGTTAAAAAAGATATTTTAAAAAATATTATAAAATAATGAAGTTTTATTGTAACATGAAGACAATTGTAAAACTGAAAACGATGTAATGAATCTATACGTATACTGTTAATAAGACTAACATTGAAAACCGAAAAAAGTATTTACATTTCCACGAAAATCTAAAAATATTTTCAGCAAATAAATGATCGGTTATATGAAATTGAAAAAATATATTTTTCTCAAAATAACGTGTACAAAAGGAATACCTTGATATTTTTTAAATTCTAGTATAATTTTATGTTTTAAATAATTGTGCAAAAGAGTAAAAATATATGCATTTTCAATATTAAAAATTGAAAAATACCGGTAAATAGCTGGGGTAGAATAAACAATTTCTTTCAATAAAACAATTCTAAGCAGAGCTTCGGCGTTCATATACGAGTATTAATATTGGAATTTATATGACTAGTAAAAAATACGCCGATCATATACGTAGTACTATAACGAAATTTGGTGTATTATTTTTAAAGTTTCCGGAGTTTTAAATTATAATATTTTTTGGTCTTTTTAATAGTCATAAATATTGTATATTGTCGGTAACTGTGACTAGTTTATTTGTTATTTCCTAATTTATAACAATTTTTTTAAAAAAATATTTCCTTTATAAGAGGTTAATTTTTGTTACGTTTTAAAAAAAATTAGAAAATCAAAAATTTACCATTACACAAAGTACCAATTAGAATGAATTTTCTATATAAAAATACCATCTCTGTACCCGAACACGATTGATTTATTCATGCCACCCGAACTTTATAGATACATAAAAAAATAAAATATAAAATACATCACAGTAAAAACGATACATTCCTCGATACGATCAGAATCTACGATATCAAATAAAACAAGGATACATTACATATTTCATCATATTATATACAGGACTATTTCACGTTTTACATTATGTTGTATATTTCACAAGCGTAGTATAACAATTTAGTTATAGGTCACGATCGTGTCGAATATGGTAAAAAAAAAAAATAACTAAATGGTATCTGTGGGAGTCGTTAAATATCGATCATGAATAAATCGAATTCGAAAACGTTTTACCTATGTTAAGTTAACGGGGTTTCGACCTTTTGACTTCCAGCACCCGAGAGAGTGTGTAAGCGATTGTCGACTTCGTGGTTGTCGGGTCAATGCCTACCCGATGAAGAAGATTTACGAGTTCGGCCCACACTAGAATAGACGACGAACAGAACTTTCACACGTAATCCGGACGAAAACTTGGAGCTCTTTTTAGCTGCCGACTTGTCGCCACATAAGTACATCCTGCTGCAGTGGGATGTCCTGCAGGATCGAAATTCGCGATATGCTTCGAACGTATTTTTAAACCGGTAAATCGTGATGTCCTAGAGTTGTACCAATAAATTTCTTTGTTTTATATTTTAGAAAACTTTCTTCGAAGCGACTTCTTAACAGTTTTCATTAATACATGCATGTGTATATCTATAGTAAAAGCACAATTTCGTTATATTGATCAAAACTGGAAAAACCGTATTAATGCAATTTAAAATAAAATTGTATGTACAATTCAAAACAATTTTAATCTGAGTATTAAATGATAATAATAATACATTTATTAATAATATTTTATAAAACCGATAAGATTTTATGCAATTATATATTTCATTTAGTGTTTTTTATGCTTTGATTATCTTTATATTTTAAAACTGACAATCTTGTGACATTATTATTTTGAGAAACTTATCGAATGCATTTAATTTAAAATGCATATTATATTATTATTTTAAACATATAAAAATGATTTTTTTTTTCAATACCTTTTATTAACTATTTTAGACAGAAATTTTAACATAAATTTCTCAATTCCTTGTAAACGGGCACATGACGTACCGTGTAATTTCCGTACCTGTCAACCAGTTTGGATGTCTGCAGCCGACAATACCTGCAATATTAGCCGAAGGGGAATCAAAAGTGATCGGACAAAATTCAGCACGTTATTTCGACTAATATTATTCCCCATATAAATTGTCTATTTCAACATTGAGATTTCTAAATTAATGTCTACTTAATAAAATCTATACTTGTATATGAATTGAGAAAAAAATGTCTTGAAAAAAAAAAGTTTTAAGAAAAATGTAAAATATCGTTTTTATCAAAATTCGTTTTTATATAAACACAATAAAAATGAAGTACATAACGAGTTCTATCATACATAAATTTAAATAACCCTTTTATATTTTACATTTTTAATACCTATATGAACATTTTTGATATTCATGACATTTTTATTTTAGTCCATTTTATTGGTCATCAATTAACCATTTCGATATATTTACTCAATTTTAGAAAATTAAGTAACGATTTAACTTTTTATTTAAAGAGCATATTGGTATTTAAAATTTATATATTTAATCCAACACTACAAAAATAAGATATATACCTATTTCTATCGTATATGAATTTAAGAATGATATTTTTTTTCCCCTCTGATCAACTTTTCGGCTAGAAGGAGTTTTAGAGTATTCTATCGATGGAAAATAGATTGTAACTGATATATTGAGCGTTAAATTAAACATTAATTAAATTATAATCAATAGTATCTTGAACGGATAAAAAAAATGTTTTGTATGATCAATATAAATCTATCCTCATTTAATTTATATATTTTATACCTGACTTCTAGGTAAGGTAACAAAAATAGTATTACCATATAAAAATCATAAAAAAATAAATAACAAAATCCTTTTGAATTAGTAGACATTTTAATTTTCAAGGGTACCCGGGTGCAGGAGTGACGTCACTCCAGGACCCAGAAACAAAAAATTAATATTTCGTACTATTACGTCCCAACTAGTCACACTACTCACTGTTATAGACGTAGTTTTATGTTCTAACATATGAAAACGTTTTAAAGTATGTTATAAACTCAGCGATGATTTAGTTATAACAAGGAAAAATTAACAAAAAATTGGATGTATTAATATCGTTTTTACGTTCATTTGCCACATTATGAAAATTATTTAAAGTTTGTATTCAATATATTGCATCCAAAATATGTCAACTGATATTAATGTCGTTCTACGTGTTATCAATTATGTAATATTATTTCCGTTTTTAATTTATTAAGTTATAATTATAATTTCAATGAGTGAATTTCATAAAAAGTTTGTATACAAGTATAATTATAATATTTTGAAAACCCCTGCAATACAGTATTTCAATTTTGAATAAGTAAGTTAAAAATAATTAAAAAAAATCTAAGACTTCGGGATTGAGGTTTATAACATTTTTTTGCAACTTATAGACTATGTCTAAATTTAAAATAATATACCTAGTAAAATTTTTACAGATTGTAGAGTGAAAAATGGCTGCAGTGAAAGGGTTAAACATTAACATATCCATAAAAGTATTATTAGTCGTATTTTGAATTTATCCGAATAGAATTATATACATAATAAAAATGTACGAGATGAAAATATATATTAAATATACACAAATATTTTCCTTGTATAATAATTCACCTTTATGACGTCTGATAATGCTGTGTACGGAGTAGTTTGCAATAATATACGCCTAGCGAAATTTGTGTGAGTAGGCGAATCGCTGGAAGTGATTGGTTTTTGTCTGCGGATCTGAAAACCGTACATCGAGACATGTACATAAATAGTTTATAGTGAAATAGAGCTATTTAAATAAAAGGAAATTCGTCTGAAATGTCAAACATATTGCTTGTAAACCCTGCATGTTGTATAATAATAATAATAATTCCTTCGCAAAAGTTTTCGGTTTCTCCAAACCGGATTTCGGGCTACTATACTATTATACATAAGTTTATATTGTTTTCGAAAATCATTATACGTTTTTCCGGCAAAACATAAGACAATAACAACAACAGTAATCATCTCCCGATTGAATACGAATGTATATGACTTCTGACCGGCCATAGATAAAGGTCTATGAAAATATCAATAAAGAAAAAAGGTCACAATCGGAGTGTGGTGAAAAAAAAAATGTATAAAAATCTAATTTCACGTTTGCATCGCGTGTGCGCGTCCCACGGGTGCCATCTCGTGTCGCGCCCATTGAACACATACCGAGATTTATTGAGATTTATGTGCATATATTTATTTCGTTACACATTCATATGTATTTGGTTCGATTCGTTTTTATCCTCTCCGGCCGTTTTTTTTCCACGACTATCGTCGCCCTCCAGGAGATAATAACGACGAACTTGTTAAATCTGGTAACTGGATCGTGAAATTGTAAGGGAAGAGAAAAAAACCTAACCGCGAAAAAAAGACAAAAAATATACGATAGTATAATACATAACCAAATCGTATAACCGCAGAAAAACATTATGTATACGTGTACAAATTTAGGACGACGTGTTAAAATATGAAAAAAGTTTCACACCAAGAACATATGTTTGGGCGAAACATCGGTACCTAAGCATATATTATTTCCAAAATTTTTACCTTTATAATATAAAAGATTGATTTTCCAAATGAATCATTTTGTATACTTACTCATTAGTATAAAATGTATTTATATTGTATACATTATATATTATGATATACTAGGTAGATAGTTATACTTTATGTAACCAATCGACTCGAAAACTTATTTTTTGATTACGTATTATTCTCCAGATTTCAGATTAAGCTTCAGTTCTACAAGATGTTTAATTTTGAGAATACCGATATAATACCGTAATATATTCTAAATAAATATATATTTAAAAATAAAATCATACGAAAAAATATAACGTAATTTTAAGGACTCTATTATTTAAACAAAACTTAATTTAAAACATAATAAAAGTTACTACGTCGTAGTATCTACTACAACATGTGTATATTATTATTGGTATTTCTATGAAATGAAAACATTTTATATTTCATTCCTATTTGAAAAAGGTCTTCAAATATAGTTTAAGCGCACTTTATCAGCCTCTCATGTTTTGGATGTTTTTGGATTTGTTTCAGGTATACCGGCAATAAATGAGTATTGACCAACCAATAATTTCCCACACTCGAAAATAAAAAGAATAAACAAATGTTAGAATTAAATTACATGTTTTTACTACTATAATTACATACCTGAGCTCAATATCATACTATACAAATAAATATAAATTTATAATATTATAGATTTTAATAAAAATGAAGGTAATAACTAAAAGGGTGGTAGGTAGAGGTGAGGCAAAAACTTCACTCGTTTATGTAGGAAACCAATAGTGGATTTATTAAATTTGAAACAATTATAAATCATTTATTTCTAATTAAATATATTAACCATGGAAATCCTATTTGTTATTTTAATTTTCTGTTTAATATTTTCGGTCTTTCCTAATAAATAAATAATATTGAATTTTTTCCGACATTTCTAGTACTTTATAACGATGGAGTTGCAGAAAATAATCAAATTTTTCTTAATTTCTTAAGCTGTTCCTTCTCTTTTGATTATATAAAAAATGAATACCCCAATGTTTTAGTACCATTTTTCATACTTTGAGTCAGTTGATGTCATTAATGGTTAAGAAATATATGGGCGATTTCCTTTATTTTTTTATATCGGTATAGATTTGTCCTCTCTGAACCAATTCATTATAATATCAATAAAAAATTAAATAAAGTATTTTCCCATATAAATGGAAATCTACTTTTATCAATCGTATATTAAAAAAAAAAAAAATCCATTATATCATCCATTTATAATTATCGTCCAATATCTATCATTTTTATACTTCCTACAATATTTTCTAAAATCCTAAATATAAAATTATATTATCCTCTATGTTATCAATAATCATCAATAATCCTTCAACAACATGGTTTACGTCCTAACAAATCTATGTACATTTTTCATTTTTTAAACAGTACATTTTAGATTCATTTTCTAAGAGAGAGCAAACTAACATCATACACATTGATTTTGAAAATCCATTCGATAGAATTGATTATATTTTAATAATTATCAAACATAAGGAAATTAGTTTTAATGTAAGACCCTTTATTATCATGGTTTAATTCCTATTCAATTAAACGAATTCAATTTATTAAGATTTAAAACTATATTCTCGAAGCTATAAACATTATTTCTAGTGTTTTTCATGGGGATCGCCTTTCTCTTCTTTTATTTGTGTTATTCATTAGTGATATCTTTTATTCAATCAATTATTATAATATTTCATTATTTGCATATGGTGCTAAGATTTATAATTCTATTAAATCATTATATGATTTCGAACAGCTTCAAGCTGATATTAATAGTTTTCATACGTGGTTTGATTTCAATGGTATGCAATTAAATATAGACGAATGTCAGTCTATTTCTTTTTCAAAAAAATAAAAATAAATCTTTAATTTATGATTATCATATTACTAACATTATTCTACTTCGTGGCTATTTGGAAAAATATCTTAGTGTTTTTTTTTTGTTCTAAACTTTTATATTATTTTCATATTACATATATTAACAATAAAGCTCTTTCCATATTTATCCTTGTTATGCATAATTGCTATAGTTTTAATGATCTTTTTAATTTCAAATGTCTATATATTTCTTTTATTTGATCTCGTTAAAAAAATGCAACAATGGGATACTAATAGAATTTATGTCAAAAGTATGATTGAAGTCATTAAAAATGAAGTTTTTTGTTTTATTTTTTTTTTTAAATATGTAATAATGAAATACATACTTATTTTGGCTATAATAATGTTTTATGGGTTTTACTTCATTTCTGCTAGATATAAAAAATAATTCATGTTTTTTTTTTTTTTTTTAAATAAATTATTAAATAATCAACTCGATGATCCATTGTTTTATGTTTAAATAATTTCAAAATATGTAATACAATTATAGAGATCTTAATTTATTTCATATATCATCTTCTTCACTGAAATATATGTTTGTTTCCAATTAATACATTATTCAGAAACAGTAATATTAATTTTTGTGTTGTATTTTTATAATATTATATGTATTAATATAATTAGTTGTATATATGTATTCCTTTAATCTTTTATTATTATTCAAATGCATTCCCTTTATAATTAGTTTTTTTTTTAATTATTATAATTGTTTGTATTTTGTTATAGGTATATATATATATATATATAATATAAAAATATCCGTGATATTTATGAAAACAAATATAAATAAATAAATAAATAAATAAATAAGTTTTATTATTTTATACAATATTTTAACAACAGGTCTGAAATATGTTATTACTATTTGGCAATGTATATTGTGTACTGTGAAATTATTTCGTTATTCCAATTTTACAGAATTTTATCACATACTTTTAAACCATTTTGCTCTCAAAACAAGTGCGATGCTTAATAAGATTATTTTCATGATAAAACCTTCGAGAAAATGGGATTTGATATTCATATATAATGTTGCATTAAATAAGCCACATAAAACAAAACACTATATTTCCTTACATTATAAGCTCAAAATGAAAACTTAACGTTAGAAATCATTGAATGTACGTCATTAAAAAGATATTTGATTTTATGATAATATTAAAAGTTTTCTCATGAAACTATTGATATTTTAATATATAATATATGTATATTATAGAATGGTGTCTGTAAATCTTTCTGTGCATATTTTTACTCGGATGAACAATTTTTTTTTTATTTATATTATTTTAATACTGTGATCCATATTGAGACGTAATATTTATATAGTACGTAAATCATGATGGTCTATCTACCAAAAGTGCTATGAATCGGAATTAAACAAGATAACGATGTAACTATAGAGATAAAAGGCCTATAATGTTGTATATTATATTATATTATTATAGTTTAGGTGAAATGTTCCAGATTTCTTTGTAAATTTGGTAACGTACCCAAGTCATTGAGTCGTTGATAGTTGTAACATGGTTCTAAAAAGTATTTAAATAGCCCGGTTTAATGCAACTAATACAAATGCAAACATAAAAATTATTATTAATTAATTTATCATTTTTACTGATATCAAAATTAAATAATATAAATAAATTTTCAAAAACGTACAATTATCAAACTATTGCAAAAAACATCCAAAATCAATTTCTTTCTAAAAATTGGATTTTTTATTATTTTACAGATTGCTAGAAGTATACTTTATGAAATTTCTTCTTTTTATTTTCATTGCAATTATCTATATAGTATATAATAAATACATTCTAACATACATTATTTTATTAGAAATAAGTAATATTTGTTAATTTAATTATTTGACCTAAAAATGTATATCAAATATATGTCACAAAATAATGATAAAAATTCGTCAAAAAATATTTAAAGGATTAAATTTATTCCATTGGTGTTTGAATAAATAGTAAAATAAATTATATTGAATATTATATTTAATAGACGTGAAATAACACAAATATATATTGAATATATATATATATATATATTATATATTGTAAATGTTGATTTCAATCTAATAAAGCAAGAAAAGTATAAGTATATACGAATAAAAACATATTTGTAATTTTTTAAATATTACTCCATTGTGCTTTTCAACTAAAATGAAAAAAAAATTTTAAAATTCTACACCTTATTTAAGAATGATTTTATTCCTTTTAGAAATTCAAGTTTTGAAAATATCACAAATAAACCAAAAATAATTTCTTTATTATTAATTTAATAATAGATTACTAAGCTCTAAATTTAACCAAAACACCAGAATTTAAATTTTGCCAAACGTGACCCATAGAATATAGATTACTGCCTTACTGTGCTTATTGATGTGATCGATGTTTAGTTTTTATTTAAATATCAAAGAATCTATATATATATATATATATTCATTTTTATAAGTACATATATATTTTTTTAAATGTAAATATATATATTTTTCTAAACACTTATTTAAGAACAAAATTACCATAGTTCAACTTTTTGAATGATCATCCACCCACATTTAGGCACGGTCTGGTTTAGAATGAGGTGTATTTTATCGAATATAATAATAATATTACTTTATTAAATTTTATGAAAGGGTTTTTAATTGAACTAAATAAAGGATGACGGTCTGTTCAAAAGTAATTACACGACCCATTGATTGTTAATATGATGTGACTGTTGAATTTTATAATATAACGTGGCGGCTTACACGTCTATTAGTGATTACATAATTGTAGTTTTCGTGTCTCACAATTAGTGTTGTGCACATTAAAGGAATAAAATTATATAACTTTTATTTTATCTAAATACTAAAAAGAATATTCTTACGAACTATCTTGTGTAAATATGTATGCAATCAAAAGTAATTTATCCAGGTAAAAACAATTTAGGAACGGGTGAACGTACATAATTGTAAAAACATTCATTGATATACTGATATATGTATATATCACATATCATCATATATTTATAATACACAATATTCCTATACACAAACTCGTATCTAAATATTTTTTTTGTGGGGGAGGGTCCATTTTTAAAAGTTCTACAAATATTATGTAAATGTATTGAGTATTTTGTTTTAAAATGTTTTAAATACTACTCCAAAATATTTTCGGACCCCTTCTGGATACGTCACTGCATGTACTCGTATATTATTTATATATGAAAACTGTTTTAAATTTGAATAAGAATAGAATTAAAATATATATAAATACACAACTGGTAAAATGTGTTCATACTAGAATAGTATTATTGATATAAAAATAGTATTGTCCATTTTAATACATTTCTTTGAATTTTCTGTGAGAAAACACCTCTCCCATGGTCCACTTGCAGACTTGAGAATGAGATGCATTTTATAATGTCACTATATTTATGATGTTTTATGACTGTATCGTATTCAAACAAAATTATATTATATTAATATTCAGAATGTATACATTATTTTTTTCAATAGAATCGGAAATAAAAATACGAATTTTTTATATTTCTTTACATTTCAACGACGATGTGAATTCGATGAATCCCCGTCATTGTTGAAAATGAAAAATTGACCTTACATATATATAATGATATTTCTTGTACAATATATTATGGAAATTTCATATCGTTTTCAATGTAGCAACTGGAGCGTCAAAATGATTACGATCAAGAATTAAAAAGCGAGAAATTCTATATATTATAACGAGTACCAAGCAGTTTATTTATTGTGACACGTTTCCATATTATATAACGTTAAAATGTATACATAAGTTATGCAACATCTATGTTCATTGGAATAGATTGTATGACAAGTAAGTGATATGATTTTTTGAACATTGTATTTTTTTTTTTTTTTTTTTTTTTTTTTTTATTATTATTATAATCAACGCCAGACGGCTTTTACAAAGTATTTAATATTATAACGAAATAAAATGCACAAAATGACTTGATAGATAAAATCTTTTAAATAACACATGGTTAGTTTAAAAAGTTAAAAATTTTATAATATATATATATATATATAAATTTATTTTTTTTTACATGGAATTATACGGTTCTATTGAATATTTAATTCCTAATTGATAAGATGTATTTTCATTCAATTATATGACTATTTTGCCAAATCATAAATTTCTATAAAAATGGTGATAACGTAAAAAAATTTTCTATTTGAATAAGGGAGAATGTGAGAAGATCTATACGTAATTCGGTACTGATTAAAAATAAAACCGATTCTTCGTGATATAAATATTATTTTTATACTTTGAAGAACCAATTACTGATTACAAATATTAACTAATAATAAATAGTGTGTAACTAATTGAAACCTTATCATAATTTTGTTACAAATTTTCTTTCAATAAAATAAATGAAAAACGTTACAAGAACATTTTAACCATAAAAGACTACCCTAAACGATATTTTAAAATACGAAAAAGAATATTTTCATTATTAATCTGCGAATTTCAACATCAAACATTATAATATGTTTTTAGTTTTCCAGATAAACATTTTTTAAATGTAATAATTTTCATTTTCTGTAGTTTCTTCTTTTTTTTTTAATTTAAATAAATGTATTTTTAAGTAAACAATAAGAATCATAAAAATTATAATAATATAAGTAGTATTGTAACATAAAAAGTTTAAAAAAGTCAACTTTGGAGATCGTGCCAAATTCTCGGTTTTTATATACCTATTATTTGGTTGATTTGTAGTTATTAAATTAATAAACTGATTGTTCTATATAGTTATACTTGATAAAATTGTCTCACAAAATTATAATATGAGTCACATATAATAAATACATATTTATTGAAATGTATCATAATGAATACAAATGGTAAATATTGATATTAGTAACCACCGCGACGAATTGACAAATGGACTTATTTTTTTTTTATTTTACTATGTAAGACAATACATAATATAATTTATAACAAATATGCGTTTATTAAAAATTATAGTAAAAACATTACATAATGATAAAATAACAATAATAATACATAATTAAAATTGAAAATAAAAGGATAATGGTGTCCTCATTAGCGATGTGCATTACCGATATATGAGGAAATTTATGAGATAGTTACTTGATGGAAAAGATGATGAATAAGGAATTGAGGATCTGATACACTATGCAGTTACTTTAAAGTTGATTTTTACCCTAATTGAGAGGTGTAATATATTTAACCAGATAACAAGGTAAATAGGAAGGAAAACATACAAAATGTCTGAGGCCTACCAGGCTATTAGAATTAAACAATTGACAAACGGCACATATAATCATGACTCAAGAAAATTGCAAGGTATATATAATAATGCATAAGAAGCAAACGGAAGACACTTTATTTTTACCCTCTCTAGTAATATTCAAGTATATGAAGAACTAGTGAGTAGCATTATACAGTATTTTTAAAGGAAAAACAAGGACTCTTGGAGCGTGTTACATTTCTCGATTGCTATCTTCCTAGCATACCTCACTATTATAACATATTGTAAAGATGATGGATTGTAAAATCAACAATCTATCTATTGTAGCTATGATAACAAATCCTAAGCATAGTCGAACACAACGAGAATTACTATAATAATTGTACTTTATATAGATTTTCAATAAAAAATTGAAAAAATGTTTTTTTTTTCCAGGCCATCATTTCTCTAAGCAAACCGTTGTACGAATAATTTGTTTTTATATTATTAGCGTATGCCATATATCATAATATAATATTATTAAATTAACTATTTAATTACATATATATATATGTATATAGAAGAACAGTTGGGCTAATAATGTTTACTTGTATAGTTAAATTAATTAAGGCGTTGTAACTAAATGCAATATACTATAATAAGTTGCTATATAGTTTATATTTGTATTTATTATTAAAGTTATGAACATAAATAATAAATGTCAACAAAGTTTTTAAAGAGTAATTGTAATTAATTTTTTCGTAATTTGTAAGCTCTGAAAGGAATAAGTTTTTCTATATTAAAAAAGCATTTTTCATTTAATTGATTTTAAAAATACTGTGTATTAGTGTATTTCTTTTTGTAAAAAAAAATAAAATGTTTAGACAGTTTTACATTTAAATGTATCTTTGACGAATTAAAATTGTATTTATGGATACGTATACTATTTAAACATTCTTATGAAATAAAATTTGTTGTAATCTGAAACATAAATACATATACAGGTAATATACATCTTGTTTTTAATTATAATAATAATTCGTAAACAGATACTCAACAGTATTTTACTATGGTTACTCGTTAGTTATTTATATACAATAAATGTCTTTATACTGAAACTTTTAATTGTGTATCATAAACTTATATCGTAAGAGAACATGATATATAAACTTTAGTAAACAATAACAAAGGATAAAATATGTCATGTACAATGTCTCATAAAGTTTGAAAATTTCGAATTCTAAATACTTAGTTCTAAAGTACAAAAATAATCAAACGTTCGTATAGAAATATATTTTAAAGTAATTAAAATACTCGTTTCGTTGGCTAATCCAAGTTGTATAAAACATTTATAAATATAAAATATTTAGAGTTGTATGATAACGTAATATGTTTTGTATCAGTTGAGCGTTTCCCGTACACGCGGTATCCTATTCTAAATGCATTATACATTTTTATGTTATACAAAATACTTGTGAAAACTTCGTCTACATTTACGTACCATTTGAAGAAATTCACTTTGATATGATGAATAAACTTGAACTACATATTATTCTACCTTGAGCTTTATAAATTACTAAAATACATATACTCGTTTAGAGTGAAACCCGTCGCGCAGGCGGCAACCGGTTTCTGACGCCGCAACCTCACCAAAGTCGAACATTGTTACTATACCGTTTTATTTGGGGTCACATAGTATAATACCAACCATGACGAAATAACGTGGTATGCCAGTAACCCGAGTTCTGCGCATGGGGCCTACGTTACTCGGTCCACTTATCATAATTATTATTGTTATCTACTATTTATTTTGATTAAAAGTATTCAACTCTGTAAACTGTAAACTTATTTATATATTACTATATTGAAAAGACTGCAGATAATATCAGAATTTCTTGGCATAATTGATAAATCATATTTTATTCCTAGTACCGTTCTCAAATTCGTCCATGTTGCTGGCATACCATGTTATTTCGTCATGATATCACCTGCGCGTGGAGAACGAGTTTTCGTCCGAAAATGGGTTTCACTATTAACGTTCTCCGTGTATAATTTAGCCAGACGAAGTTCTAAAGTACTTTAAATGATCAGTGAAACTATTTGAAATGCATGGTACATTTTGATACATATATATGAAACATATTAATCAGTGGCGCCATTCATAAACTACATAAACAATAATTATTTAAGGACGTACGAAATTTATGGTTGGCTAATTTTTGATTTTATAGGCCATATCTAAATTGCACGTGACTATACAAAAATATCTAATCAATATGATCATATGATTGATGAATCATGTTTGTACAAAATAAGTTACTCACATGATTGAATGATAAATTTAAAAACAATAAATCCTATTTAATTTTCATTTTACTTAAATAACAAAAATGAATATCTACGTTACTTTAGCAACGATTTTCTATTTTCAACAACTACATAGGCTACAACTATATAATCTCTAAGTATGTCGACTTATATTGTAATATAGCGTTGATATGATTTAAATGTTTTTAAGGAAGAAAAGAAACGTTAATTGAATGCAGAATTAAAAGAAAGTATTATAAATAACTCAATTGTATTTTTTTTAACGTTTCAGAAGAAGCTTACAACATATAAGGAGAATTTTTACAGAGAAGAAGTAGAAATATATTGAGTTGAACAATGTTGTTGAATTTAAGAAAATTCGAATTATCAAAAAAATTCTGATGATACCCTAAACAAGTTGTGTTAGAAATAGTTGTAGTGATTTTAATTTTTTTTTAGATTTACAAATTTTATTTTATTTTTTTTTTATACTTAGTAACTTGATTATTTATAAATGGCTTCAAAAAAATGATATGACGATTGAGAAAATTATGACTGAAATAATCGAAAACACTAAATAGCTCTTGATTCTTTTTGAAAAATTGTTAATAAATTATTTTGAGGACTCTTAAGTAAAACATTTCAATGTTTTGTTACTTAACAGATCTAAGAGAAGGCAATATACCTATATGTAGAATAATATTTCTAAATAAATATCTACATCGTGGTTTTACAATTATATAATTATTAGGTTTATTATCGAAGATATAAAAACAATTTTTATATTGTTTTTAATCATTTATATTTTATATGACGAAAAAAAACTGATAGAATTGTCTTCAGTATGTGTTTCTCCATATAATAGATACTTTAACTCTAAAATATTTTTATTTTCATTTTGTTTGTATTTTTTGCGTATACATTTAAGAGGGGAATTAATAATATTATTCCAGTACATCAGAAATGTCTTAATCCCCCTCTCTAATAACACAAGGCCTCTTCACAAACTATACTTCTGTCGAGAATGTCAGACGAAAACCTATTTTTTAATACGTAAAAAAGCGTTAAATCATACGTATCAGCAACAAAGCAAACGATGTTCTCTGTTTAAAGATTAAAGATTTTAAGATTAGGTTCAAATTATTCATAATATATACGTTATAATATGCTCTGTAAATCATATGTCCTAAAGATAAAAATAAAACAAGAACATTACATATTTAGTATGTTTTCATACGATCTTTTGCATTTAATAAATACGTATGTATTTTTATGAATTTACGTTTTTAAATGCTTCAAAATGTACCGTTTTTTTTTTTTTTATGTAAATATAAAATGTAAATACATTTAATATTATAGTGCACCACGAAACACACGAACAAAATATATTAAGAGAAAAACTATTTTTACCAGTAGTTTACATATTACCTACTCGACGTAATGCGTATTTCGCGCATTGTAAGTATAACGTAAAGAAAAATTTTTTTTTCCAAAATCAATCATATTATCATCAATCTCTCGCCCTCGACCAAAAAAAAAAAAAAAACGTGCGCATTATGTCGGGTATAAAAATGCCAATAAATTGTGTTTAACCCCCTACCCCACGCTTTTCACGTGTGCGCGTCTTATATATATATATATACGTCTTTACAACCCCTATTTGTTTATCTCGCTCTTTTACGTTGATACACACGTACGCTAGGTGCGGGTTTATTGTACTTGAAAAGTTCTGGAATCCGAATGCACACGTAGAAAACAATGAGACCGAACATAATAGTATATACAATTTATTTTTGTGCACACGAAATGTAATGTGTTTCGCGAATCGCATACGAACAAACGTTCGTTTATCAAAATGTGAAATTGTTCAAAGGAAAACGGGTAAACCGGGCGCTGAAAATAAAAATAAATAAATACCTGTACACAGATATACTCAGTATAAATGAAAATGGTATGTAATGAAAATCACGAAGGGAAAATGACGTTTTTAAAAGCCGTTAGAAGTGCCGTTCATTTATTTATTATAATTATTATTATTATTTTTTTTTTTTTCCAAAAGTTTTTTTTAATAATTGTTTATTTTGAATAACCATAATATCATACATACACACACACACACACACCCACGAGGACCATATACTTGTTTTCATATTGAAAATTTTTAACCGCAATTGTATTACATACTATAACAATTATTGACAGTGGATGAGCATATATTAATGTAGAACGTCGTCGTACCGCGCAAAGTGAAAACTACTAAATAGTGAAATTACCATAAGAACTTTCTAGGTATCATCCTATATATATATAGTATAAAAATTTGACGAAAACGATTAGAAAAATTTTAGACTTGTTAACAAATGTTTTCATTATATGATTATTGATTTAGATAAGGAAACTCCGGTACAATACACGGTTGTGGGAACGTGTTGTGAACTGGAAAAACATGTAAAATACATTGTTTAGGTATTATTCAATACCTAAATATTTGAACGATTGAATAAATAAAACGTTTCATAGAAAATAATGTTTTAATTTTTGATGAAAAAAAAAGTGCCTGGTTATCTACTTATAGCATTTTTACTATGTTTTAAAATTGTCATCCAATTACGAATAAAATAATTTTAAGTATAAATGGGTCAATTTTTAATGAATATTATAAGTGCCATATATTTGTATTTATTTCTATTAACAAACTAATAAAATATAAGCTTTACTGAAAATAAATATTAGGTCTAAAATATTTCGACGTGGCGTTTTTCTTTTTTTTTTTTTAATATTCGTCATTCGTAAGAGTTATTAACATAAATTGTAATAGGCAACTTAATTATTATTCTTATTCATTTTTATTCAATTTTTTTAAATTATATTTTATAATTATTATTTTTCTGAGTACAGACGTACAATAATATTGAATTATTTAGGTTTTTATCTTTGATAAGATGTATAAAAAATTAACAAAAAATTATTATAACATCTACAGTTTCAAAATTATGAAAAATATTGGCAGTGGTTGTCAATGGCGCAGAATGAGAAACCATCGTATATATAGTGCAATTCAGTCAGATGTACAGCTGTCATAGTGTAACGTTAAACCGACGGTAAATTTTTGAAAACCAAAAGTACAGAATTTAAGATACAGCGATTAATGTGTATCAACTGTAAGTCAATCAGTGTAATCCAGTCGAATAGTCGATCCATTATAATTTCTAAACGAAAATGTCTTAATAAATGTTTTTAAATAATTATCACATAATTATAATATTATACTTTTAACCGTGTATTTATTTTTTCTTTTCTTTTTAAATTGTACTTACATTGTAACATTATTTTTAATTATTATTTATAATTTATTATCTATTTTATAAAAATGTGTAATATATATAATGTATATATTTTAATTAGTATATACATTTGTAATTTATATTATAGTTATTGTTAGTTATACCTGCGGCGCCGAGATGGCTGTGCCAAAATGTCCAGTACTGAAATTTTCGATTCTCATAAATATCCTATACGATCGTATGTGAGGCATAACGGGTCCAATCATGCGTGTTAAATTCCCAACAGATCACTCCTATTATATACATATATACTCTCATCATAAGCTAAAATGACGCAAATCCGAAAAAAAAAATGAAAAATGACTTAGCTTCGAAATTTGATAGCTATAGTTATCAATTTTACACATTTTCAGATTTTTTGTATAAAAATACATTACAGGCAACAAAACACATTTGTCGATCACTTTGGTAACGCTATAAGTAATGAAAAATATGAGTTGTACCAATGGTGTATTTACGATTTTCTTCTGGGAAGTGATATCAGAAAATAAATGCGCGAATAATTTGAACTCTCCTGCCCCCCTCTGGCAACCCTTATTTGTTATAATGCATTTATATGATGTGAATTTCTATATGCCATGGTTTTCAACATAACGCTGATGTGCTTCATCTATACTATCTATTGTCTACTGTTTAGGGAACATATTTAGGTATTTATAATTTTTATTATCAAATCATTCATTTTAAAATGTATTATATTAAAAAATATTATCAATTCTATGAGGTTTTCGTGCCATTTCATCCAATATTTCTACTAAATACCAAATCATTTATAGATAAATAATAAGGTGAACAATGTACATGTTCAAGAATTTAAAAAAAAAAACCCTATAATTAATTATGAAAAAAAGGGCTCTAGAGGTGATATATCACCCAGGTCACCCCCGTAAATACGCCACTGAGTTGTACTAAGTAAAAACATCGTATCATACATTTACTAAACATAAATGCCATGAATATTTTTATAAATATAGCTTTTTTGTTTAGTACGTAGGTCTGGTTCATTAAAGAAAGAGTTTATAAATTTACAAATATAGTCGTAAGTCGTAAGTCCACACATTTTGAAATATCTTTTCGACAATCTTGACACTCGGGTTAATATCTACTGATATTATACGTATTTATGGCCGTATATTACTATTGTTTTATGTGTATCTAGAGGATTTTAATTTCGTTGTTGTGTCAACACATTATTATTATTATTTTAAAATGATTGACGAACATGAAATGTTCGAAAATGGTCCAAATGTCAGAGTATAGTGCCTGCCTCACCGTATAAGTGAAGTAGTAAGCACTAACACGTTTAAATGTATTATTAATAATTTTATAAATTCTAAAATAAAATTATAGATTCAACTAAAACATTAGATTGTAATAATAAAAGAATTGATATTGCGACATTACCCATATAATATTAGCATGGATTTGTGGTTGAAATTTAAATACCAATGACGAAATTTGAAGTACTCAGATACTTCAAATGTAAAGTATGGTACTGTTTTCTTACAGGTAAGAAAACGTGAAAGATACAATAATTGTTCTAAAACTTTAAAAAAATAAACATAATGTTTTACCTGGATGTGAAATTGATTAAATATGTGCAAAAACTAACATAAAACCGAAGAATTCATATAAATAAACAATATTGGAATAGGCAATCGATGGAAAGAAAATCATATCTTTTAAAAATTTTCGAACGTTTTGACATTTATAATAAAAATTTTAATAAACAGACTATTTTGAAATTAATTTTGCCTGATGAAAATAATAATAGACTATAAGAGTGTAAGCCGTTCTATTTGACAACTTTGGGATTTAAGAAAACGTATGATCGTGTACTTAATGTTCTTGTGTCAACATCTAAACTTTAAAGGAGAACTTAAATCTATAGCTGACAAACGGAGAAAACGTCCTGCAATGATAAAATATATAAATATGATACATTAACCATAGACCTCATTGAATCATTTAATCCAGCTATATCTCATTACCGACGTGAACATTACCGCACAACCTAATGTTCGATACGTACCGAATGATATTATTATACATTTTATGCACAAAGACTTTAAAAAAAATTACCCTGTACCTGACAAAAGTTATAATTCGTATGAGTATCGTTATAAAGTAAAAGATAAAAATATTTCTTTTGCGCAATTAGGTCACAAAGAATATAAACTTTGTGAGAGTTTTAATATTCACGAACATGATGAAAATCAAATTGAGCCAGAATATAATATTATGAAGAACTTACACAATTCATATAAATCTAGCCAATAAAGCTAGAGATTTTATTTGATGATAAAAAAATCTATGTATCCGTTGATCTACAAAATTATTTCACGGTTACCACGAGTTTTAGACACATTCAAAAAAGTTGTATTTACAAAACGAATTGTTGCGTATCATGAAAGTATTGTACCCTTGGGAAAAAATGCAGTAATATTTCCATTCACTTGTATATGGTATTCATATCAAGGCATTAATGGTCGCGATAAAGAAGATTTGGTAAAGAAATTGCATGCGTTTCTTTTAAAAAATCATGACGGAAATACATTTATAACATAAACTGTTTTTTTTTTATTTACATTCTAAATTCTGAGAAAATCTTAACTAAACAAACTATTTTAAATTATTTTGAGTCAGGTCATATACATTTATGTTCGCGGACAGTTTTAATCACTATGTTAAGCTGTCATTTAAACGACAAAAAGAAATCGTATAATTTGAAGATTTTTCAATTGATGTTGGTAAAGCAAACAAATCGAAAGGTTTGTTTAAAGAAAATGGATTATTCAGATTTTTTTAGTTGGAAAAATTTGAAAAAAAGGCCCAGCAAAAATTAAAAAAATCAACAAATCGAATTTTGCTAAAAGGCGTAATGTCGATTCAGATCAAATGTGGGGAATTAATATTACGAGTATAAATAAAAAGTGATTTCTATCAAGAATACGTAGAATTAGACTTTTTTAAGAAAAATGCAATGAAGGTTAACAAAATGCCTCACCCAACATCAATGGATGAACTACTTGGGATTCTCAAACAAAAACGAGATAGTATTCTCCAGAACTTATCTCCAGTTATCACTCCTAATTGTAAAACTTTTTGGAAAAATATTCCAATACTTTAGTAAAACTATCTAACCATTTTTATTTAATTTAATTATATCATTATTATTATCAACTTTTTAAATCTAAATATAAAATAAGGTTTTATGTATAATTATATTTTGTTTAAATGATTAAAATATTTACATGTACATGCACAGTTGAAAATGTATTCATATGTATTTATACATATATATTATATATTATTCTAACTATATATAAATATAAATGATATATATATATATATATATATATATATATCCATTACATAATATAAATACATTTTAATAAATGAATAACAAATGAATACCTAATAGAATATGTTAAAATTAATATTTTATAGTACTTAAATTTTAGCTAAAAATTATCACGTTCATTTTATATACTCTATAAACGAATTATTTCTATTCTTCTCTATGAACTACAAATAATTCATGAAAATACTAAGAATAAATGTAGAAAGTAAGTTTTATTATTTAAAAATGCATTTTAACCGCATTAATTTAATTTTATAACATTTTTAAAGAAAAATTACGTAAATAAACACTTATAATGGTATATGAAGTTATACGATATAATATAATATAAGATGTGGTATAATTGTATGAAAATGAGTAAAATATAAATTCAAAAAAAAAAAAAAAAAAAAATTTCCGAACTTACCCATTTTAGCCTATGAGAGCAAATACCAAAAGAGCCCATTAGGGGGGTCAGTAGAGGGATATGTCCCATCTATAGAATTTCAAGAATCATATAAAACGAGATTTCAGTAAAAAAAAATGTGGGTAATTTATGAGAGATATCAGTATGAAAATATTATGGAATTAGATTTACAATTGTTATAATTATGTGAACATTATAAATATATTTTTTGTATTGATCCTTTTTTGTAAAGTTTGAAATTTGAAATTTTGTAAAATAATTTATTATAATTTCGAATTTATTCGGAGGGATACCATTTTATCATATCATATGAACACAGCCTCTGGGAAATATAAATATTTATTACCTACATTGAATTCAAAATTAAATAATTTAAATATATGATGATGTTTTTCAGAACTGAAATGCAAAAAAAAATTTATTTTTAAAACGTCTTCAGAAATAATGAAAATTTTATAATTATCTAACCGATGAAAATTAAATTATAACATTTTTAGTTATTTAAATATAATATTAAACACATTTTAAGCAAAATTCAAATATTCAATTCTTTTCAACTAACTAAAGTACCAAATCTGTAAATGTAGAATTCCATTTGTATCCATGGACGCCATGGGTCTAGGAGAAGGATATGATATCCTAGAAAATTACCTGATAATGGAATATTGCTAAAATCAATTATCAGAATAAGTTGTAAATAAGTTGAAATAATAATCCCCAAATTTTTGGTTTAGAACATATTGTTTATAGGCATCAAAATTTTAAAGTTTTAAAAATATATCTATCCGAATCCGGTATCAAAATGAATTGATATTTAATTTTTTAACCATTTCGTTGTGCATGTGTACAATACTATGTGTTTTTCTTCAATAGCTATTTTTAACACTGGATTTTTCAAACCGGTAAACTTGATGTATCAAATAACTACATAACTTTGATGTATCAACCATTACAAATATAAACATTTTAAATCGCTGTACCACAATTGCAATTTCGAATTTATGAACATGGTTAATACATAAAAATTAATTTAAAAAATAATTACCTATTCAAATGCGGTGTCAATAATAAAAATTTCTATTTTTTAAAAACCCAAGTTATTGCATACTCGTGCACCGAAAAGGTTGAAAATAAAAATATTAAATCCTATTTTTGAAACTGGATTCAGATACATACATTTTTAAATGAATTTTTCTGCCTATACTATTGTTCTAAAGCAAAAATTGAGTTACCTATAACCGCATCAAATATGTAGGGATTATTATTCTTCATTTTGGTAATTATTTCTGCATGGATTACTATTTCGGTATTTGCTAAAATCTATAGTAAATATAAAAATATTATAGTTTATTTTAATTTTAATAACCCCCCCCCCTAAATTCACACTATGGGCAACCATAACAGATACATGTCAATTTACAAATAAAAATACGGTAATTAAATTTTTTCATAATGTTATATTTTTAAAAATATATGAATTGTGTTATAATATAGGTACATTTTAAACGGTAGTTTAGACTATATTTTTAAACATAGTATGTTTTAAATAAAATTGACCTTTTTATATATTTAGATAATTTTAGCAAGTATTATTTTCTAATGACTGATCAATATTCAGTGGGCAATAAATACATTAAACTTTCAATTAAAATACTAAAAATGGGTTAAATATATTTTACACTCATAATTATTTTTATTAAATTTTTTTGTGTAGCAAAGAATTTATTGGTTTTATAATGATGTATTTATTTCTATTTTTATGTGCGCAATGCGTATAAACCTTTTTGGATAAAATATGTAAAGTTTCAAATGGCATATGTATGAAAAGTAAGTAGCCTAGGTACATATCGAGAGAAGTAAATTTATGTAAAGTTTTAAAAGTCAAATATGCTTTGAAAATGGTTACAGAAGTACATACATAGATAAACAGAAAAATACAAAGATGCTGTGGTTCAACGACTCGTGTAAGTTATATTGAGCCGAAAAAAATATGTTAGGAGTCAATGACTCGATGATTATTCTAATATAAATAAAAGATAGCATAGAAACAGTGTCAGAAAGGTACAAATAAAAGGTATTTAGATAAAAACGGAAATGAACAACAATTTATTAAAGGAATTAGAGAGAGACAATAAGAGTAAATAGAACACGACAGTTATACCGAATGATAAAATTGATTAGATAAATTATAATAAAAACGAGAAAAATTCTTGATTAACCAAAACAGTTTATTGGTAATAGAATACGGAAAATATAGGACAATCGAGACAGTATTTTAGACTATTTTTAATTTCAAAAATCTAGTTGAAATATTTACACAAATACGGACATTTAATTGCGGTGTCCTAACTTCACGAGTACATATTAGACATTGACAAAGACTGTAATATTTTAATTATATACATAGGTACTAAAATACAACTTTACATAATTCCACTATAATAACTATGTGACATATCTGAAATTAATATTTGCACACTGCGATGATTTTATATTAAAATTTTCAGTAATTTTTATACAATTTTAAAATTTGATTTGTTTTTCTTATGCATGTTCACAATTTTTAGGTTGAAGTCGAGTAGATTTTTGGATAAAATATCATTGTGATAGGAAATACATAGTAATTGGTACAGATATTTTAAAAAAAAAAACAAATTTTTGAATTTTTCAATAGTTTTCTTAAGTGTGATGGAAAACTACTGAAAATAAAGGAAAATAATACTACACCAAGCTTTTTTGAGAATCGTTTTATCGAAAGAAATGATTTATCATTTTTTTCAATTGTATTGTGTCCATCACCAGAAGTGATGTTAGTAAAGAATATTCTCTTGAAGATTAATACCGGAGAGTTTTCTCACAAAGTCACAAGATACGTGAAAATTACACAAAAAAAAAGATTTTGAATAAAGTCATTTTCAACGACTCTTATTAAATTTATATTTAAAAACAATATATTAATATGTTGTAATGAAATTTGATCATAAGTTTCTATATAATCAATGATATAGTGAATACAATTTTTAATATAAACCGCGCCGGGATCGGAACATTTAAAATCGGGAAAGCACATGATGGTTCGCATTAATTATTTCGCTGTCACGATATAATATATTATGACTACATATTTATCCGTAGAGTATTGGCTTGGTTGAGATAGCTTCTTTCTTCAGTTATTATGTTAAATTATTTCCTCTCAATGTTTATTAGAAACTATAATATAATACTAGAATTCATTATTTTAGCAAAAGAATTATAAACAATTTTTAAATCGATAAAATATGGGAAAAAAATAAAATTACCAATAGTTCTCAACTTTAGAGAATATTCTCATATTATTTATTATTAATATTATATTATATATGAATATCGACGTGATACCTACTTGAAATTCATCTTATCAATGCACGTAATTTTCGTAAGTAATAAAATGCCATAAATCGATAATTAATATCTATGTATTTTTGTGTTAATAATATTATAATATTATATAATTACTAATGTTTCTAGGTAACTTTGAGGAATCAAAAATAGGAATTAGGACCGTTATGATGGTTATGATGATTAAGTAATATTGTGCCCCTCCTACTGTGAAGCCCACTAGATATACCTTGGTATCTACAATGTAACGCATTGCCTATTTACGACTTACCCGATTCGGTCTTTTCCAAACTACAAGAAGTAAATACCCGCGCAATTTATGTCATTCAGAGTGAATCATTTTAAAACATGGAGACTTTGACTCACACGTAACGTTTCGTTAATTCCGAATTTCGGTAGACATTTTGAATATATACGTGATGACGTGTAGAACCCCTTATGTATTCGTATAGCTATTTGAAAGATACTTGAATACAAGAATTTACTACGTTATCGATTAACGGCCCCCGTAGGACACGGCCGTGCGCTTGGCCCCGATTTTCCCGAATCGGTGTACCTACAAACACATACACACACACACACACACACACACACACACACACACACGAAAATAATATAATAACGGACCGGATCGTCACGTATTTTACCACCGCCACTTCTAATAGAATCCTGTCATCCTGAAAAAGGACACGACCAGACGATCCCCGGAGGATATCCGTGACAGGACTATGACAGCGGGTACCGATGCGATACCTATACAATGTATGGGATGTTCGTGATTTTCCGTTGGAACGCCGTTGGTCCGTCCATTGATTTTCGATAAACCGCTGGCGTTCGATAAACGCTCGGCTCACGAGTGTATTCGGCGGTGGCGGTGGCCGTGGAGGGCGGGAAGGGACGAAAACAGACTTTGGCTGCGCGCACGCCGAAATTTATGTCGCGGGTATATGCAAAGAATCGCTGTGCCAAGGGAGCTAAATAATAATAATAATAATAATAATAATCATAATAATAATATAATAATAATAATGACGGCAAACGCCCCGAAAACCTCATAAATTTTCTTCGACGTATTTTTTCGCTTATATACAGTGTTTTGGAAAAAAAAAAACGTGTACGAGTAATATATTATATTACGTATACTATACGGAAGTCACATAAATATACACTAGTGTACAAACTACTATACTCACGTGTACTCATGTGTGTGTGTGTGTGTGTGTGTGTGAAAATATGCGAAATACATTTATAGATTATATTATACGATATGGTAATGCATCATAAACCGTGTGTGTGTGTGTGTGTGTGTAAATGTTTTTGACGTCGTGGAAAAACGAACAGAAAAAAAAGTAAGATGATTGATTGGCTTCAAAATACATAATATTAGAACTTAATTAAAATACGCGTTACAGAGGGCGTATCGTATACAATATCATTGTACGCCCTTGTTCGTTTGATTTTTTGGTTTTTTGTTTTTTGTTTTTGTAATTATTACGGTACGGTAAATTAATATTTTGAAATGATTACGAACGTATGTTGTTTTTTTTATGTTTTTTTATTTTTTTTTTAATACGTTTGAGATATTTAAAAACACTATTTAACACTATTTTGGATTTTAAATAGGTACCAGAACCCGGATTTTGAATGAAAATTTACATTGTCCGGCTGTTAGGTTTACCGAGCCCAAACATTCCACCGATTATTCTAGATAAGTTGAGGCTTAATATGAAATATTTCGAAAAAATTCTCTACAGAAGTTTCCCCTCGAAAACTCTTCAAAATATGTTCTTTTAGTAAATTATCTATTTCTCACATTTTCTTGGATTCAAGAAAAAATCTTAATTTTGGACTATAGATTCGTAAACTCCAAATTTTGGAGTTCGGATGTAAAAATGTGAACTTAAAACAATCCAAATTTTCCAATCCCTAGTGGATAAACGAAATGTAACTCGTGGCCAACCGAAATTTAAGTACGTTTAGTACGATTCTTATGTTAATTTACAAAACTTTGGGAGGTCCAAAAATCCAAACCGAAATCGGTATTATAAACATCAAAATTTTTAATTTTTTAAAAGCACCATCAGATTCGATCAAAAAAAATAATATTTTTAAAAACGTTGTATACAGTGACCTAATAGATACACCCTGTATAGCTATGTATATGTAATACGCCACAAAGATTATAGTATTTCAAATAATAATATAATAATCTTTTCTTGTTTTCCAGCGAAACACCATACTTATATGGCGTATATTGAAGTAACATCTGTAGTTTGAGAATATCAGTACACGCTTATTACTTAAATAAATTATATTTTCTCCACTATATAAATAGGATAAAACAACAAGTTTATTACTGTGAAAAATATCACGTGCAACGAGTGAAATTAAAATTTTAATGTTAGATTTAATGTAATTAATATTCAGAGCGTACTCGTACATTGAAAATAAACTCGTATATTCGAATATAATATGGTTGAGTAGAATTTAAACACCGAAAAGTTCACATACTTATATTATTCTTTAGCATTGACCCAAATACGCATTTTTTTTTTATCTAATTAGCTATAAAAAAAAAAATACATTTTTACTTATATAAATAAAGTGCAATTTACACAATTCATAAGGAAACATTTTTAAAAATGAATTTGATTTTTTATGTTTTTGATATATTATTCTGGTATATAAGTTTTTACATTGAAAGAAATGGTCAAAAGTCTAATTTTTAAATCTTTAGGTATTAATGACAGTGCAGTCGCCTTTTAGTTTTATATACTTATATAATTATTTAAAATGTATAAATTAAAAATGTTTCATAAATATTTATTTTTAGACTTTTTTATAAAAAAAATATTAACTTTATTTAGACCAAATTTACTATAAATAGTGAAATTGAATACTTGAATTTTTAATACTTTTATTTTTAAATTGAACTTTTATAAAAGTACTTATATCCGATATAGAACTCACATTAGAACTTCTTTAAAAAATTGAATTTATCACAAAATGTATCGACCTCAAAACTAATATTTTGATAGGTCAAATTACTTTTTTTGATTTTTTAATAAATCCGATAAATCTCAGTAAGATATACATTACGTAGACAAGTATATTTTACGTTTGAAAATCTTTTTGGTGAAATATATTTTTTGGATAGTTAAAAATATAAATAATTCGATATTCCAAATATAAACTTATATAATAGAAAATAATAATTATATTGTTATGGTTGTTGTTATTGAGATAATTATAGCAAAGAATATGTTATTTTACATTGATATTTATTTTAGAATTGTTTATTTGTATACTTTACACACTTTTATACTTTTTCAAATGATTTTAGTTGGTACATTAAAGACATAATTTTCAATTTTTCTAGTAGTTTTCTAAAGAATAAACGAAACCTACCGATAATGAAAAACATTTTTATAAATTATATCGAAAAATTATATTTATTGTTTTTTACTAAGAACTGTTTTTTTAATACATTTTGAACATTACACTATTCTGTCTGAAAGTTTAATGGACAATGAACTAAATACCATCCATATTTCTGAAGAAATTTTATATTATACATCTATATAGATAATAATTTTCAAAATTTTAAACAATTCTGATTGGTCACACGATATTTTTATTTCCCAAAACATAGATTATGATGAATTTACTAACATGAATTATTACGTAATTAAAATTTTGCGACTCGTCAAGTTTTTTTGGTTTTCAAAGGTTTTTTAGGTGTCAATAAATATCTCTCCGTAATGTCGGTTTTACGATACATTTAAAATTGAACTCAATAAATTATACGTTCCAGATTAAACCCAAAGTATCCATAATGGTAAAATAATCTTTAAAAATTGCCTGATCTTGAAAAAATCAAAATTTTCCAGAATTTTCCTAACACAAATATTACAAGACACCGAATATTATAATTAGATTTTGAGTATAGCGAGGAATGTATTGGTTTTAAAATGTTTTTTTTTTTTTATGTACACATATTGACGGATGTATACGTATATACATTTTTGGGAAGAAGGAACAATGTAAGTGTTTTGTATAGGTTCATATAGATTTTTGATAGGAAATTCGTTCTAGTTGTTACATTAAAAAAGGTCATAATTATTTGATTTTCTAAGTATTTTTTTCAAAATCGTAATGAAAAACTAAATTTGACAACAAAAAACTGTTGTAAATTACAATATAATTAATTTACTTAGTATGGTCAGCGACTACATTCGTGATTTAAAATATTTATGACTACAAAACAAAAGGAAAAATTATTATAAATTGGAAAATTAAAAAAAAAAAAAAAAAATGACAGAAACTGTATTCAGTAATACGCATGTTATACACTGAAGCTTCGCTCAGAATCAGTTGTACCAAAATAAATGATTTACCAATTGCTTTCAAATTCAATGTATATTATAATCTAACCAGTATCCGACCCAACGAGCAATCTTAAATATGTATATTATATTTACCTATATATTTATATTTTATATATGACATCACGCTCAAAAGTCAAAAGTCGTTTTATTTCTAATGTTTGGCCGTTAATTTCTGGCACATGTTTTTGTATATAATAATATCGACTGCAGTGTGTACTCGCGTTTTGTTTAAGTATCCGCCTAAATACATAATACACTACTATACCCGCTATGCATATTTAATATGTATTTCCTGCTGTTTTTCTCGGTGAAAATGTTAATAACAAGACCAACACAAAGAGTACGGTCATTTACTCGGCAAAATGCCCTATACTCGGCCGCACTATATATACCGCCGTTTACAAATCTTGTATACATTACTCTAATACCTATTGAAATTATTACAATAAACAATTTTTAAGGCATCGTAAACAAAGTCTTTGAATCCAGTAATTTAAAAATCGACATGTTCATAATGAAATATATATTTTAATGTTTTTAAACAGTTGATACAGCTGAAAACAATTTTTTTTTTCCTCATTTTTAAAGAAAATACAGAAAATGCAGAAAATAAAAGACATATTCTATATCATAATATAAAATATCGATTTCAAAACGCCACACATATAATCATTTGATTACAAAGCTAGTGATTGTACAACTATTCACAGAAAAATTACAATAGTTCAATAGCTTTCGAACTCGATTGGCGAAACCGTGATTTTTCATGAAAAATTTCACGACAAATAAAAACAATATTCATACGAAAAAACATGGGAATTATTCTTTAAAAAAAATTATTCGTAACATATTTTCATTTTACGAATTCATGTTGAGTAAGGAATATTATTTACGTGATAATAATAATAGAAGAATGTTATATATTATTATAAAACATTTACCCATCAAAGTGTGCTATTATAGTGTATATTATAATGAATATTTAATAAATACGAATGAAAAAATCTCGGAAAATTGATCGCATATTCCTTAACCTCATGAACAATGTTACAATCGATATAATAGTATGCTATAATATCGACAACATGAAGATGGGGACCGATTGTGGTTGATTGGTTGAAACGCCTGTTTCGGTGCTGGAGATCCCCGGTTCGACATCTAGGTATCCAATGAAGTAGCAAATGATATTATCCACGCTGGTGGCGTATAGTGTTTGGTGAAAGTCGGCCATGATTTCCAAACCCGTCCAATAATTTGGTAGCTATGATTATTATCGAAGCTATCAAAAATCATCTTCAACTCCCCCTAATGTGTAAAGGTACAAATCTAAACATTTAGAGTTTGGGAAATAAGAGATTGTAAAACCGTTGATTTATCAACATCATGCACATGATATAACCACTGTACATAATTTAACTTATGGGTATATATATATAAGACTTAACCTCCAAAAATTAAATTTAATAATACGGGTCTATCTATGGTAATAGAAGCTATGTAGTCACTACATATCAACACAAATATTATCAAATTTAGTGTTTAAACCTACATTAGACGTTAATACGAGTACTTATTTCAAATTTATACCTTCTAATAAATTATAATGTCGTTTATAGTAGAAACTATATGCTATAGTTTATAGTACTAATTACTAAAATAGTGAAATAATTCGTAAAATAATCACATCATCATAATATTATTAAACTGACATATGATAGATAATACACAGTATGGCGTGTACAACATAATATTATTAAAAAGTAAATTTTTCACTAAGTGTCGCTTACATCAGACATGCTCGAATTCATTAATATATATTATATGTTTTTAAAAAAAATCAAATGATGATTTATATCACGTGTTCTAAATATTATATTATAAAGAAATATTATATATTTACATTAAAATTATATAATTTTCAAAAAATGTAATACCCTTATAAAAATTATAAATAGTATATTACATAAATAGCAATATCTGTAGTCTATATATTTAATATTAAATTTAAAATGTATTGTAAGTAACAATTAAGTATTAAAAACTGATATGATGACCTCAACAAGGAATTACAATTATAGTTAGACGTACGTTAGGAAAATGCACTTTCAACTGTATTTGATATCCCAGGTTTCTATTGTCCTAGTAATTATTATAAAAATAAATTATAAGGATGATAGATTGTAAAATAAAAATCTCCTCGTAACTATAACAATGAATCGCAAAGACGGACGGACACAATGAGAATGTAAGGTGTCTATACCTGTTTATATCTAAATTTTGTTATCTATATATCTATTGATAACTTTTAAATAGAAACTTCAATGTTAATAATATATTTAAATATGCAAAATGTATATCGTTATTAAATAATATTTTATTAAATATTCTAGGTAGGCATATTTCATTGTTTATTTATAGTACAATATTATACTTTTATATTTTAAATGTGTACACCTAAAAAAAGTTTACATTTAAAACGAAATAAACGTAAAATAGCCTCTCATGTAATTGTTAAAGTTTTAGTAATGTTTTATAGAAAATGATATGTATTTATACAGTGCGCTTAAAAAGAAAAACAGTATCTCCAAAAATCATATTGTTGGGAAAATTAATTTTTAGATTACTTCGTTTCTCGTTTTTAAATTATTATTTTTATCACTTTATTTTGTAATCATTAATAAAAATGGGTATCCAATGTTTTTTTTTTTTTTTTTTAAAGTTTTTACCACACTTAATTATTTATATTTATCCTTTTTTATTTTATAACAGATACTGCAATTTTATTTATTTTTGGTGCAATGGTATTTAATTACATAAATTAACTTTAATAAAACCATGTATATTCATTGTAGAAAAAACATTATTAACTCTATATACAAACAAATTTAATTGAAGTTAAAGTGAACTATCTATGGGCAAATTAGTATTTAAGAAAAACTATTATATAATATATAATAAATATACTATATTTTTTATTATATTATATCACAATTCACAACTTATATTAGGTATTAGCGTTTACAAATGCATATATTGAAATCAGATATTAATATAATATAATATTATTAATATTTCATATTAGTTTTTAGTGTATAGCCATACTGTTAAGCCATTTTAGCTAACACTGCTAGGAAGCAGTATGTGAGTTAGGAAATTAGTGTATTAAAAAAATATGCATTACCTACATCGCGAGTAATGATTTATTTTTTTGTACAAATAATATATTGCATTTTTCTTTAGTATTAATATTATATTTATAATATTTTTGTTCGTATTACACTTTAAAATCACTTTTAAATAATAAATAAGAAAGCAAATATTCAAATTTTTCAAAATTTGGTGATTACTGAATTTTATAAAAGAGAAGTATTATAGGTAATATATAATACATATATTTTTATTAAAATTCATCTCTTTTTTTAATTTTTTTTTATCAATTATTATGTTTGAACAAAAAATCGATATCATTAATTATATTTATACAATTAATATAATTGTATAAGTACATTTAATTATTTGAAAAACACATTTAATAATAAACCTGGAAATAATGTAGGATATATCCAATTATATATATTTTCATTGAATTTTTCAGGTACTATACTATAATTCTAAAATTTTAAAAATATTACTATTATTATATTTAATTTAATATTATTATCATAAAATAATATTAACAATTATTTTGTGTTTTGAATAAAAAAATATAATATATATTAATATATTGAAGTTAAATAAAACAGCATTTAAGAATTATATCATAGTATTATTTTCAATTCATAAATGTAATAACAAATAGCTTATTAGAAAATACATGAGTATTTGAATCTTTAATACGGATATTGTATTTATTTGTCTTAATTTATAATTGAAGATAATATCTAGAATATTAAAATCATATAATGAGGCAATACAATTCATACATATTAAACAAGAATTGTGCATTTACAAAACAAATCCATTTAAATACATATTTCTTATATAAGCATAATATTTTTATATGTAAAATTTATTTCGTTTTTTGTTAACATTTGTGTGATAATTTATATACATAAATATTGTGAGAAAGTATAACATTTTTATAAATTATTATTATCAAATGGTCGTGAAATTCATAGAAAAAATCGATGATACGATGTTTTAATTACCACATTGCAAGTCCCGAAGTCATTAAAATATCCCATTCGTTCATGTTTTATGGGATTATTTAAAACCAATGTTTTTCCGATTTTATAAACGTTAAAATAAAACTCGGTCACGTTATATGTAGTTAAAATAATATATATTATTCGAACAATATAGAACAATATATATATACATTATAATTCTTTTAAAAGGAAAATCCAAAAATCATTCATTCGTAATCTTAATCGACTATACAAAAATTAATAATAATAAAAAAACATTGTGAACACGGCGTTTAGTATAGGCAATATAACAGCAGATATGCCTTTATTATTTTTATCAAAAATATGATTTTATTATAAATTGTTCTAATAAGTAGTTTTACACAAAATCTGCGCTCAAAATCGTTTTTTTCCAAACGCAATGATTTATCATTGCATTCAAATGCAATACATTTTCCAATGGTATCTAAAATACTATCCGATAAGCGAAGTGCACGTTTTTTTTATTATTATTCCAATATATGTTTTCGTCCCATATGGGTAAGAAAATACTGTATAGTATATCTTTGTGTACAAGATGTGTATGATCTCTTTATAATTTAAAATATTAAATATAAACCCTAATTTAACAATATAATTAATTATTTATTCAAAAAAATGAACAACATTTTAATTAAATTGTATATTGTATATATTTTGTTTAATTATTCATTTATCAATAAACAAAATTTTAAAATATATGAAATTATCGGATTTTTGAAAAAGGGCTAACTGTCCAATCATCCACACATATTCTGAAAAACCTTATTGAATTGGATAATTATTTTGTAGTTTCTCATCCCAAGATTTACGAAATGATATATACATACATATACCTATACATTTTCTAATGATAATATTGTATGAAAGGTATACGATTATTTCTCAATGGTTTTTCCACAAGCAGGCTTGGGTAAAATAATTCGTAAAAATATTTTGAATACTTTATGATAATAGTATTTCTTATGTATTTTGAACACTTTTAGAATATTTTTTTTTTTTTTACTAGATTTTAATAACAAAAATAGTACCATAATTTTATTATTATTATATATTTATATTCAATATATTTTTCCGTGTTATCGAATGTAATAACACAATCGATAATTCACATTATACGCCTACCTAATAATTATAAGTTATATCCAAATTTTAATATTAAAGTTTAATATTTTGTAATTAATTTATGTAATAAGTGAGTAGGTACTCGCAATTTTTTTGTAAAAATTAATAAAGAAATATTATACTATCAATTACTTACTATTAATGTAAGTTTTGTTTTTATAATTATTATAATATACCTATATAAGATCTCATATCACTAACTACTGTAATAACTAAATTTATTATACTAAAATAATATCATAAATAATATAATATAATCATAAATGTAATACTTTCAAATTCATCAATAAAAATTATTATTATTTAAATCAACATATATAAAATTGGAAAATAACAATATTGTCTCATTAAATATAGTTGAAAATAAAATAAAATAATGTAATTTACCTACTATAAAATAAGATGTTTTACTACACAAATATAATTTTGAAAAAATTGAAATTATTTTTAAAAATGCGATTGAACTTTTATAATGTATTCAAGATACTGTATTCAAAATACTTGTTAAAAGTATTAAAAATACCGTATTTTAATACTATTAAAAAAAAGTATATTTGGAATACTACCTAAGTCTGGTCGTAAGCCATTTACATTTAAGAGTTATTACTAAAAAAATAAAAATATTTTTGATAGTTTTCAAATTAATTGTATAAATAATAGAGATCTACTTTTTAGTTGTTTATTGTTATTTAAAATCACATGTTACAACATTAACTTAAAAACACATTAACTCCAAAAATTAAAAATCGTATTGTAGTAATAATAAAAAACACAAGATAATGTGTATTTGTACAGGATTTTGTGCAAAAATAGATAAGTAACTACTGATACTAATGAAAGGTTGTTTATAGAAGAAAATTCAGTTTCATTTATTTTTAAAAAATTATTTGTTGTTGTAAAACTTATCACTATATGGATTTTCCCTTCGTCTGGAACTATCACGTTTTCCCCTTATACTGAAATTAAGAATAAAATATCAACTAAATAATAATATAATGAATTATATTTATTTTAAAATTTAATTTTAAATAATGAAATGTCTTCCTTTTTTAAAATATTTTAAAAATCTGAGTATTTAGAAACATTTTTAAACAATTAAAATATATTACATCATGAGGAACGTCAGAATAAAATATTTCATATTTTAAAATAGTTTATAATAGTAGAGTCAGAAACATAAAATACTACTATACGTAAAAAAATATTTGAGTACTTGTATCACAGAATACATATCATGTTTTGGAAAATATTTGTTTTGGTTGTATTGGGCAAATTTTGCATTATATTCTTATAATATGGGAAGTTGAAACGTATTTTGGAAATTATTTTATAGCTGTAATTATTTTAAACATTTATCGTACAACATGACTCGTAATTCTGAAATATGAATATTGATTACTCAATAACCTTCATATTTTCATATTGTTCTGTCAGTAATGTACACTAGTAAAATGATATTTAATACATTGGTGGTTTATGATTTGAGCGATGTACAAAACTACTTTCCAAATTACCCGAAAATGTTGCGCAATTATGAGAAAACCCTTTTATATTCGACCAAAACAAACAATATTTCTGTAAAACGTATATAGCAATTAATTTTATTACTTATCGTACTTTATAACCAAATAACATAAACAATGTACATTTTATTTGTATTAATTAGTAAACACTTATGAGGTTGTAAAAACAAAAAACTTGTTTACCAATTCGAACTATAGTATAATTAATCTATATTAAATTATCCATATAATTATGAAGTAAATTGTTATTCGATTAATTTTAACAATTAATTATTTTAAAAATGTAGTAATTATATATTATGAACTTTATTTAAAATCTCAAAAAATATATAAATTGTGTTTATATCCCTTTTGGTAACCAGCTTTGTCATGACCTACCAAATGTACGATGTCTGTAATATAAGGTTTTCCTACTATACTCTTTTATGTATTAATTATTCACAATCCCAACAAACCAAAGCTTAGAAAATACTTAAATCCATCTTATCTGTATAGACCCATAAGTTTCTGCCTTTCATTTGCTAAATTTTTTGAAAAATAGATATATTTATAAAAATCCTTTCTACTTAAAACACACACATATATATACACACACATCTCATAATTCCTAACACTAAATTTTTGGTTTTATATCAAGAAAATTATTTAAAAATAAAAAAAATATTGTAAAAGTCAAAATTATATAATATATAAATACGAGTAGATGAAAATATTTGAGCGCAATATAATATTGAAACTAACAAAAGTTGTGAGACTACTACAAAAAGAAACTAAATCGAATTTTTCAAATCGCACTTTTTACATAATTGACTTTGAAAAGAAAGACGCTTTTTATATTAAAAATTAAGTCCCGAGTACGTTATTCAATAATTTATACACATAATTATAAAACATTCTATTTAACAAAATAATTCAGTTTTATTATTATTTCATTTGAATAACTGTTGATAAGAGGCAAAAGTTATAAGTATAAACATCCATACTTTTAAGATTTATACATTTTTAGATTCTATAATTTAGACAAAACTTAAACCCAAATGCCTATATTTGACACCAACGTTATGTAACTGAACAATTACTACTGCGCATGTGTAGACAATCGGTATCACGATGAAGAGACAAGAATTGGTCTATTTTAGTCAGTTCCTAAATCCTATACCGACTACTATAGATAAGAATATGATACAGTTATTGACCAGATGGCATGTTGTCATGTGATCAAGGGTGGATTTTAGTGTAGTAAAGTAGCAGCCCCTTGTATAATTTTTTTTTTTGTCGTTATTTGATATAATATTCATATTTTTGTTGCTTCTTTACAATTTTTTAAAGCAATTTCTCAATTTTTAAGCAGATTTTGCGCCAATGACTTTATTTTTTTTTACTGTAAACTATTAATTAAAATTATTTTCACACCAGTGCCCTTTCCGTTTACGAGCTTCAGATTCGTCCATGCATGTAACAAAATATCACGTGTATTTGTAGTAATAGCCCTACAGCAAAATACTCGTCGCTAACATCGGCTATATAACAGCTGCTCTATCCATAGTATATAATATCTGAAGAATTTTCAAAACTGTTACACATCACTTATCAATAATATTTGTAGGGGTAGTATAGGCCCTTCGCTTATCAGACAGGATAGTCTTAAAAGATATATTACATTTAAAAGCAATGATAAATCATTGCATTCAAATAAAATGAATTTAAATGTAACTTTGATGCAATAAAATTATTTAAAAAAATAGGTAACCATGATAAGTGTATTTGTTATTTTGATAATTTGACTACGTTTATAAAAAGATACCCGTTATTAAAGGTAGTTTTACTTTAGGCTTAAGGAAACTAATAGAAATACGACCTCTTCAAAGTATCAAATAGAACTAATTTTCTATCAAGAATTATCTTTACTTCTTACCTCTTACTTGACTCATTCTGTCCTAAAAACACAAAGAAAAAAATAAACGGCTTTGTAAAAACAGTAGCTCTGTCAAAAGCTAAAGAACCAAATAACACATTTTCTTACGAACCCTGTGGAGTTATATCCATTACATTATTGTCTAGTTAAAATGTAATTTATACGATTGTTGGTTTTGGCATAAACAATTTTAAATTTAAGTAAAAATTTCACATAGGTTTTGAATTATTTCAACGCATAAAAGTATCTATAACTTAAATATTCACCCCGTGATAAGAGTCGTGCTGGAAGTAACATAATTCAATATATAATATGATTAATTTATAAAAGATTACATTTAAAAATAGAATACAATGCTTGTCAATTGAATAATTTAGGTACTTTCTTGTTAATATATTATAAATCATTTAAATAGCCAAACCCCAGGGACTTTCGGTCATGAAAATGTACCCACGTGTATTATACACAAAACATGCGCACACCTCGACTAGCTCTACGTCCGACGAGTTAAATTGGTTATTTATTCCATTGTGTGGGGCTCGTTAAAAATTACTTTTTTCTTTAGTTCAAACGTCATGTTAAATGATTTTTAACCCATAAAATATGAACAACATAACTACACATATATAACAGTTATTCACCCACGTATAAAGGGCAGTTTTTTTTTTATTATCCCGAAAATTTTCGAAAAGAACGTTGTTGTGTATTAATATTAATGTTCACTGATTGACGTATAAATCATTATTGCATTATTACAATTTTTACACTACGGTATACATTATATAGGAAGATTTAGTGGTAATGTATATTATGTGTGCAGAAGAACCGAGAACAAAAAATAAAATTGTGTTATTCATGAATGTCTCTTTTTATGTGACTTTTTATTGTACATATATACGGTCCGTAATGCAGTTGCAAACGTGTACCACAGAAAAAAAAATGTATATTTCGGAGAGATATCCGATTAAAATAGTTCCACGTATAGGGGGAGGAGGATTCATGGCAAATATTTTGCCGCCAGTGAATTTAGAAATTAAAAGAATCGAAAAATTAAGGAAAAAATTGGATACGGAAAAAACGAATGAAATGAAAATAAATCGATCTCATTTTCACTACAGAAATGTATAAATTTTAAATTAATAATGTAAGCCTAATCTAATAATTGTCATATTGAACCCGTCTAATTGTATGGCAAAAATGTACACAGTAGCCGTTTTTGAATTTATGTTATAAATACATTTTGTACTTGAAAATAATACACTATATTTAATTATTATATATTTTTTATTTTTTTTTTGATAAAATCTCCTGAATTATAATAACTGATAATATTTTAATTCATTCGAATGAAAAAATTTTAAATCTATTTTTTAATTTTGTAATCAGTGATTTTTTTTTAAAAAACTGCGAATTTCGTCAATCCGATCATTTGATTGACTACATTAATGTATATACTATTGATGTAACTCAAATACGGAAAATAACCAAATTATACAATATGTATAAAACAATACATTTGTATTCTAAACATGATTATTTTGGACTGAAAATAGATTCTATATGATATTTGTTATATTTTTCAGTTCAAAACTATCGTCAGTAAACGGCTACTTTGTATGGTGACGTTGAACAAAAGAAAACTTCGGACAGTTTGTATTATAAAAAATTATAATTTAGTGTAACAAAAATTATAAGTTTAGCTTACTAGTTAAATATAAATACAAATACATATATATGTATATACAATACGTGTACATTAAAATCAGTCTTTTATATTAAATTAGTCAATATGTAAAATATAATATCGTAAATTACGTTCCATAATTAATATTATTTTCCGACACATAGAGATTTTTCATTATTTTCAGTAGTTTTTCCAACTGGAAAAAACAAAAATTTACGTTTTTATATACCAACTACATTAAATTTCTTATTATCAGAAAGATTTTTAATTAAAAAATTCTACTTATACAAAAAAGTGTATCTAACCTAACCCACTATAAACAAAAAAAAAAAAAAAATCAAATTTTAAAGTTTATATAAAAATCAATAAAAATAATAATTGTTATATATAGCCCAAAATTGAAAAAAGAATCATTATTGTAAAAATCTCTTCACACAGAGTCGAACACAATTTTCGACAAATGTAATTTTATCTAATATAAATAATATATATATAGTAAAAAATCCATATTGTCTACAATATTATACTGTATTATTCAAATTCAATAGAATAATTTTTAAATAAAATAAGTATGTTTATTATGAATTCTACATTTTTAAATACCCACAATTTTTTAAGCATGTCACTTGAAATAATTAATTTTATTTCTTTCCTTCAATAGTAAAAAAAAAAAACAAAACGTATACGAAAAATACAGGAAAAACTATAATAAAATAACGGTTGAACCGAAATTTCAAATGCATAAAAATGTACGTACCTATAAATGTGCAGGGAAATGTTATTTGGATTGTGGGATATTTGGAACGCAATTAGTATGTAACGTATAAAACCTGTAACCCAACTATTTACTTACAGAGTAAAATGGTTATGCTTTAAACGTTTATCGAAACTTTTAAACGGCTGAAATTTGCAGAATCCGTGATTTGTGGATCCATGACATACGAGTAGTGACTATAATAATTTTATTATATTTTAAAATATCTATATTGAAACGTTATAAATTACTCAAGATATATTTTTATCGTACAAAGTGTCAGCGGTCTGCAAATAAAATAACTGAAAGTACAGGGTCCGTTTACCACTATCGTAACTCGATAGTATCAATTGTACGATAAATTGATAATTATTATTGAATCAAAACGAAAATTTCATAGAAAATTTGGTCTTCTAGTTATATATTTATATAATAAATTATTTAATATAGAGATGATGTAGTTCAAGACTTACCTTATTAAATTTATTTTTAAATTATTGATAATACTTTTGGTTAATATGAAATATTACATAACTATAACATATTTTATTTATTATACTTTTATCTCTGTAAACTAATTTTGTATTGAGTTCAGAGTTAATATAGGTTCCTTCTAAATACTACATGTGATTTTCGTTCAGAATTAAAATATCCTACACGTGAAACCATTTCATTCTCGACATCATATTTTATTATTTTATTCTTTTTCTCTACTCAGCTGATATTTTATATATATTACATGGTATTTTCAAGTTCTGTTTAGTTGAGTTTGGGACGTTTTTCATTGAATAATGTTTACTGAATAAATACAAACATAATCTTAAACTTGAAATCGATTTCGTGGACAAACTCAAATAATCGAAAACGAAAACTTTTTAACTTGGTTTAGTAAATTTAAAATTTTTAGTTCATTTTTTTATTGCTATTGTTTTTCTATTTTTCTTTTAGATTAATTTTTTCTGTTTAGCGCCTCTGGTATATTTACTCATGTGTATTTGTTAAACGTACGCCCCTCTGACGCAGTATATAAAACACAACGTAAACAAACGTATTATGTGTATTTTTTTATTAATGTTGAGTATATATATATATATATATATAAACAAAACAACGGCACATTAATATTATACAATAAATCCTTTAACAATGAGTTCCTTACAGGTATTCATTAATCACGGTGTAATTAAATAACATAAGCAAATCCCGGTGGTTATATAAATGATCTAGATTTTTATTTATTTATTTATTTATTTTTTATTTTTTATTTTTTTTTTTTTGATAAGTTAGCTTTATCAAGAAGGATAATTTCATGGATGTAATACCATTTTAGACATCTCGACATTTATAACAATTAAAATTTGAGAATAACCACAAACAAATGACACAATTATAACGAATTATGGTGTTTTCAATTGAGTATTGTGCAATCGCAATACAATATACGCATAGTTTAAAATGTATAACTCTGTTTACGATATTATTAAGAGGACGATATACCCGCATCTGTTGTCTATTTAACAGATAATACAGCTAAATTACAGTAGCCACGCAGATTGGAATATTTTTGGCGTTTAGGTTAAATTTGAGTTTAATCAATTAGTATAAAATTTAAAGAGAGGAATGTTTTCGAGTGAACACCTTCGAATTTTTGTGTAATATAACGTTTGATAAAAAAGTTAAAGCCATTTAAAAATATCAAAAACTACAAATGCCGTAACTATTGTTTTCTAAACAATATTTTACAAAAAACCCACGAGGTTATTATTATTAAAATATTATTATATAATGGAATTATTTATTATTCTTCTCATTAAATTTGATAACAGGTGTTTAAGCTCTAAATTTAACCGAAAAGCCATAATTTAAATTCATCGTTGTTGTATAATTTCGCTATATTATCAATTAGATAGACGGAAACAGAAAATGCAGGTATAGCGTTCTCTGAATACATTTTTTCTGTATGATATTTTGGTGCCTAAAAAATTTACATATTCATCCATGAAATGCGTAATTAATTCGTTTAAATTCGTATTATACGGGTTATATCGTGGTTGTAATGATTTTGCATAAATGGTGTAACGTATTATATTATATTATATTGTACAATGATATGAATTATTACTATTGTACAACGTTACAATAAGACTCTCAACTTCATAATTTTTTTTTCAATTCAAAATATATGTATTCAGTTAATATATTTTTATTTTTTTTGTTAATAAAACTCAAGTTTCAGTTTAAGTTTCAGGGCAACAATATTCGAATATAGCATAAAACGTTCCAATATATTATCCAATGAAATATTCGAATGAATTTTAAAATTTTTAATAGCGAGTTATGTTGATGAATTTTTTATTATTTTTTGTATTTATTTAGTTTACAATAGTGCATTTTTACCATTTTTGCTAAAAAAAATGTTTAATTTTAATTAAAATATTCTCTCTACATCTAATAAATATATATGAATAAAATAGCAGAAGTACCGTGAAAACTCATATATTTTTATTGAAAAAAATGCATGTTAGATATTTTTCATTTTCTTAAACCATTATTATTTGCAATTCTATTTTATTTGGTATAAAACATATCCACCTTTATAGTTATTCCTTGATTAATGCAATGGAATAATAATAAAAAGTTTCGTTTAGGTATATTATTATTCAGCAATATAAGCGGTATTTACTATTCTATTGACTAAGGAAAAACGATGCAAGTCAATTTTACAGCATTATTATGTCTTAATAATTATAAATCATCTATAAATCTATTTACTAGGGTAAAATGACGTAAATAAATTTATATAATTAAATATATGACATCAAATTTAATAATTATACGTTAAAACAGCATTTGAAAAATTTTTATTACTTAGTTTAAATTATATTTAAAAACGGACATCGTTTTATTTAATATTAAAATTAAAATAAATATAGTAAACATTTTAATTATAAACTGGTATATTTTCCCAAAAATGCTTCCTATTTTGTAGAAGAACTTGTTTAAGTTTTTAAGAATGTCGTTTCGTTTTTCTACAGGAATGCCACTTAAAGTACATTCAATTGTTGAAGTGCAGCCATTCTAGATATTTTCATTATATTTTTATTTAAAAACATTAACTCTGGATATTCCTCTTAAAAATTTTATTTTTTTTTGTATAAAATAAATTTATTTCAAACAGCTTTTATAAATAAGACATCTTTTAATAAAACACGGTTTGTTAATTTACTAATTTGTTGTTTTTATTTATAATCCATCAATTCATAAAAATTAATATATAATTCATAATTTTCACATCTAATCTTGATTTATTTACAACTTCCACAGCTTTAATAAAATCATCAAATTTGTAAGTTTTTATTGGTGCTCAAGATATTTTTCTACTTGGTGGTAAAAACTTCTGATATGAATGTGTATCTGCGGCTTCGAAAAATTCAAAACAATTTCATTTGCAGAAATTTCATAGGAGTATATAAACTAAAAATGATAGAAAATACCAATTATTTTGGCTTGTACAGCTATCTAACTAAATGTTAATTGTACTCGCATCATAATGATGAGTAAAAATATTCAAATAAGTACTATGTAATTATATCTTCTTTCTTGTGACCGCTTATTCATTCATGCCAATCACTTGCAAATGGCTGTAAATTTCCATTTTTTTCTAGAGGTACAAAATATGTAACAATTCACTTAATGAACAAAACTTTTTTAAATGTGTCTAACATCGGTAGCATTATTACTTTTTGCAAATCAACTAAAAATAAATTGATTACTCTTCTTCAGTACAATTATTTTTAGTTTGTTCTTGATGTTATGCTCTAGCTTAATAAGCTTTTTTTATGTGGATTAAATAAGTTGCACAATACAATCAAGTATGTTTAAAATTTAGAATGCCCGTGAAATTCGAGACTCTCACAAATCTCACATTTTTCGTTTTTAAATCGAATAAACGAGATAATTTTTTTTTACTTTATCTCTTCAATATGCTTGGAGTATTATTCCGAAAACATTTTGATACATGAAAGTTATTGTAACATTGCTCGGCAATTATTGTACGTTGGGCACGTTTTTACAGAGATATTCGGAAATTGTTGGGTTCAGCGATTCAATAGGATTCTAACAATTTAGAAAATATTAATACACACAATGTAGTGCCATTATTTGAGAAAAATAAAAAGTTTAAATACTAAGTAATAATGCCGTAGTTTATGTAGTACGTGAAATGCTAAACGAAAACGCCATTATATAAAAAAAAATTTACGACATTTATGCTTATTAAATGTAAAATATAAATAGAGTTCAAAATACCACTAATTTACAAAAAACGATAATTATGTTATATAGATTATTTAATGTAGTTTCAGGGGTTTTTTCTACGGAAAATGTGTAAAATAGATATACACATCATATTCTTATATATTCTTATAATTTTTTTTCCTATTTACGGTACTTTTTCTTAGCATATTAGTATATATATATATATATATATATAATATGTCTGCACATTGAGAAATAAATATTATATACTTCAATTGACTATCGGTTTTTAACGTCATCTACGTCTGATTCACTCTTTTATTAAATGTTTGTATAAACAAAGATTTCCCATTGAATTGCACTGATGATTATGTTTTTTTTTCTTTTTTTAATGTTAATAAAGTATTTTTCGAAAAACACACCAAATAACGTATTTATTCCTCAGAGAAAACAAACCGCTGAAACAGAGTGGAGTTCTTTTGAAATGATTGAAATTGTTTATGATTGAAAATATAGCGAAAACGGATTATCGATGCGTGATGAATGGTGATGAATGTTGAATATTACAAGAGATCGGTCGGATGGCAATCAATGGAATCGTCGCAATTATACCGAAGATTGAGGACAACTGTGTGGCGCAACTATCGATCGGCTGATAATCGTATAAAACGTATAAAAATATTATTATTATGTGTACATTGTATTGGATGTCGTGAGAAAAGCGTATAAAATGAAATTCGAGCGTAGAACATTAACAAACACTATCCGTACGATCGCGCAATAGAAAACAATACTTAAAATATCCGAAACCGACATTTTATTGTTCCGTTTTCGATTAAATAATTAATTAAAAGCAAACAGAGTTAAAATAGTAATAGGTGCACATACACACACACACACACATACTCTATTCGAGTATATCGATTTTTCGAGGATGAATAAACTATATTCACATTGGGTGGAGGGAGGTTGGAAAGGCAAACGGTTCAATATATATATAGGATGCACATAGTCCTATAATATTAACAGACATTAGAAAAGGAGAAAACAATATTATTCCTTACGTTTGTGTATATATATATATATATATATATATATACCTCTCGAGTTCACCCTGAGGTGGCTTAAATTTTAAGGTACATTTCCCTACAGCAGCAGATAGTTATAACTTTCAACTAGTAGTCGTGTCTTGTTTGTATTTATGTATTAACGATGTATCTGTGTGTGTGTGTGTGTGTTTGTGTGCGAGAGAGTGGATACCATTCCAAATAATTGGTACGCCTCGGGCTATACATATACCTCGGTAGTGGTATGTGGTTGAACGTGTATCACGTACAGATGGTGGATGGAGTACAACCGCTGTGGAAATGTGTCGACGAGAGGAAGGGACGAGATAAACATTTCAATATCATAATGTACACTCTTACACTCTCTTTGTTACGGGGAAAGGCGCAAAGAAAGGTTTCGGGGCAGGTCGTATATATACGCGCCGTGTGCGGATCAGAAGATTTACGCGGAATATCCTCAATTCTTTAAAATATTTTTCCCATCTCGCATCTAGTTCACCGGCGATCACTGTCTGACAACCGCCCATTATTCCAATCTTATCCTCTTCCTAATGTTTCCACATTATTTGTTTTATTTTATTTTTACTCAAAGTCTTCCCATCTCATCCTTGAGGACTGCCAATGTCCCGTAATATAATATACACCGAATTATCATCAACTACCACTTGTGTAAAACACCTAGTTTGATTTTATTTATTCTTCTAACTACTATTAGAAAATTCGTTTTTTTTTTAAATAATAGTTTTAACTCAATGATTTTTTTTTTTTTTTTTACTCTCCACTATAATTTTTATCTACTTTTAGTACATAATGTTTTTCTTTCTAATGAAATGTTTATTCGTTTACTTTTCTAACCGTCCACGGCCTCAACCGCATTCAATATTGTGACAGAACGTGGATTCAACATAATTGATACGTCTCGGGTTACCGAATATTATACATGTGTATATATATATATATATATATAGATTATCGATTACAGTAGCGCAATCAAAACGTTTCGACGGAAGGATGGACCGGAGTACATACCATTTGAATATCATAATGTATTTCCCTGGTAGCTGGAAACTATGTACGGACGGACGTTTGACTGATGTACAGGACGATTGTGCAAATAGAAAGGTTAAATTCAGAGCACGTCATACGGGACAAGGAGATGTACACGAATATTTCCAATAACGACAATAATTATCATACGATTCGCGAGTGTCATGAAAACATTTTAGTAATGCGATAATAGTGTTTGTAGATCAACAGTGTACCAGGTAGTTGGATGTTATCCTCATATGATTCTCAAAGATTAATTTATACGTTTCAACGTACAAATATAGGTAAAACACGAGCAAATAATTTTGTCAGATTTTAACCGTTTCTAAATGTACGGTGGTAGTGACCTATATACTATTGTCGGAAAGTCGTGAAAACATTCACGGTGAAATAATGCAGGCCAACGATATCTCAACGTGTGAACATCGTCAATTACATTCGCATATTGGTAAGTGGCTTGCAATTATTGGATTGACATATTGTTTTGACGTCTAACACACCAGCTCCGCAAACATTGAATTGAACAACGAATGGATCTTTTGGACCGAAAAATAACTCCAAGCACACGTGAACTACAATGGCTTCGGGACGTGTATACACTATACATTTTTATCAAAACTATTATATAATTACATAGATTGTTCTTATTGGTTGTCACAATTCAATTTTCGAATCAATATTAAATCTACTAGGAATACCCCGACTGTTTTTTAATTAGGTAATAATATTTCTAAGAATTATTTACGATCTTCTCCGGCCAGTATATTGATGGCCATCGGAAATACTACTGGTAGGTAAATTTTAGTCGATTGTACATTACATGTTATAAAAATCAGGGAGTCAAAACGGGTTAAAATTTTTTGGGTTTCGGGTTACGGGTTTAAACCGGTTAAAATTTTTCCAGGTTTCTGATACGTGGTTAAAAAACGGTTTTAATTTTTTCCGGATTCCGGGTTCGGTGTTGAAAAACGGTTAATATTTTTTTTGGG